>JAUELG010423573.1:0-12776 GCA_031471515.1 Dendraster excentricus | reverse complement strand
AGTTATTATTATTACTTTGTTCCGTAATGGTGCACGTTTTGGTTACTAAAGTTAAGCTTGACCAATACTCAACCCTCCCTTTAATATTGAAATTAGGCCTTTATTTCCCAGCTATGATCATAGTTGCCATCCTAATCATGCAAAAGGCAATTTGACCCCTAGTCAATAGCAAACATAGAGAGAAAACAATCATGAAAACAGAGGAGCATTACAGAGAGAAAAAGAGGAAAGTTTTTGAATGAACTGCTGTTGATTACCTGTACAGTTCCCTCCACCAATGTCTAGCTGATAGCCAGGGTTGCACTCGCACCTAAACGTGCCAGGAACATTGATGCACTGCCCAAACACACAGATATCAGGGAAGTTGGAACACTCGTCAATGTCTAAAAAAAAACAAACAGTCAAACACAAACAAACACATTTAATAACAAACAAATTAAGTGCAAAGAATAATTTAACAACAATAACAAATTCAGTGGAGAATCCTACACATCAGTTCATACATATTGAATATAACGACTGACTGTACAATTCTTGATGAACTGGCAAAAACACACTGTAGGTTCTAACAAATATAATGCTACATAAATACCTTCACAGCTATCTCTGAGTTGACTAGGGTAGAAGCCCATTTCACATTCACACTCGTAGCGTCCAGGCATGTTAAGACACTGGCCGTTAGTGCAAAGTGCTTGGTTCTGCATGCATTCATCAACATCTGCAACAAATATGAAACAACCAAATTGTGTTAGTAATACATGTACCTTTCAAAATTTACGTCACCAAAACCCTGAAAACAAAAATAGAAAGATAATAATGCAATTATGATAATTGTTATTGTAGTCTCAATGTCGAATTAAACAAATGAATAATTGATGCTCAATGACCAAAATGCTTTTGAAGAACTTTCAAGACCAGAGAACACTGTAACAACTTGAATGCTATAGCATGTTAATAACAACGTTGTGTCTATGTGTACTTGTACTTACCTATGCAGGACAATCCATCCCCAATGAAGCCCTGGTTACACTGACACTGGTAGGATCCTGGGATGTTGACACAGCGGGCATACTCATGGCAGTCATGGTTGGCACTCTCACATTCATCCACATCTACATACACAAGGTTAAACAACATAGACACAGACAGTTAATACACCAATAATAAACTGGTAGAAACAACATCTAAAACGGCAGGGTGTACTATTAACATATAATATTTGTAATATGAACTGAAGCTAGGATGCTAATACAGTATTCCAGAATAAAAACCATTGAATACATGCATCACTTTATATTGTCATATTAGAGTAGGCAAATTGGAGTGCTTTGGGTGAGACGAGTAAAATACCATGTTGCAGACTTGACCTGATTAAGTTCTATCAATCAAGCAGTCATGGCGACAAACAAACATCACCTTCATGGTGAATATTTGAGAACAATTATTAGTTGTGCCCAATCTTCATAACTAATATGGTTTCAGACTGTGTACTTTGTGTTTGGCTCTTTCAAGAGGTCCACTGGGAAATACATGCAAAACCACGAGTTATACACATGTCTAAATTGGCAAGTTTGTATCAATATCAAAGAAATTTACCCGATGACAAAAAGTAATTTGTTTATCATCTAATGAGGCACTACTTACCAACACAGATGTTTGCAAGCTCATCGACGATAAAGCCAGGATTGCAGCGGCACACAAAAGAGCCCAGTGTATTCTCACACTGAGAGTTGATGGCACAGTTGTGGATCTGCATCATGCACTCATCAATGTCTACGGATATATGCAACATAGCAAGGGGGTTAAAAATCATCATTACAAGCATAGGAAATCAAGAAGGAGACAAATAGTCATTGTCACAGCAAATTAATCACCCACATGTAGTACATTGTCACACTGAGGGAGAACTCAAATACAAATCCACTTTGTACACCAGCCATTCCTACTTTTTATGATATTCCCCCATTTTACATTTTAAATATATATTTTGCCTCATTACTTTATCTAGACTTCACTTTGTCTAGGCCATTTCCCTATCACTTTTTTTTTTAATTGCATTTTTCCGGCTATTAACTGGCTACCTCTACCGAACGAACATTTTTTCTATTTAATTGATTTCTGGTAAATTCTTCTACATTACAACTGCTGCATGATCTCTTGCTCTTATTTTCCTATTGGTTGATTCCTCCTCCTTCAGGTTTGCATCAGGTTCACATAGATTCTGAATATTACAAGCATCAGAAAAGGGTCACTGGGAAGGACTTCTATACAAAGGATCTAGTAGCTCATGGTTAGAGCATTGGTCTAGCAATCCACTGTCTCTGGTTTGCTTCCCGGCAAAGACGAATCCGTTTAGCTCACTATAATTGATATGTTTACAACTCTGTCATTTGATTTCCTCCTGATTTCTCTAGGATTGTGTCATGACCAGAAGCTGAATGTTGCTCCTGAACCTGCACATATTAGTTACCTGAGCATCCTGGTATGCCTGGTTTCATGGAGAATCCCTCATCGCACTGGCAGGTGTAGGAGCCTCTTGTGTTCTTACAGGTTCCTGCTACACACACCCCCGGGTCTGCAGCACACTCATCAATATCTAGGTTCAATGGTTTAATGGAACCATTCTAAATCACTGCAATTCAATATTTTATTTTCACCAAATATTTAAATAAAATTGACTGGCATTGATGGGGATAAGGCATATATTGCCTGAACTGTAATCGTCTTTAACTCTGGCAATATAGTTCCAGTGAGGGTAATTTATGCCATTTTTCCGAAAACAAAGAGCCAGTCCATATTGATATTATTATCCACATCAGACATCTAGCTTCAGATAAATCCATAATGATCTATTTTGAAAGATAACCTAATCTTCATAAACTTGGAAACATTGATAGTGATATCATCCACTGCTGGATGGGTTTAACTGTTTTGACAAGACAACTGTTGTAGTCAGTGGGAGGGCTGGAACCAAACACTGGCCCTCCTGTCAGCACTGTCATCCCAAGGAAAAGAATCACAATTCATTATTTCAGTATCACAGGTTAAGGTATACTTTTGTCACAACATGTAATTAAGTGGGTTAATAATTCATTGTTTGCTCATGGTAACAGAATGAAATGGGTTTTTCTTTTTTCAGACGTCTCCCTAAAGTCTCAAATATCACTTTTGGGAGAAAAAATGAAGTAAATGAATTGTAGTCTTACCCAGACAGCTTCTGAAGTCAGTGGCAGGCCTGAAGCCAGGGAAACAGTCACAGAGATACTGGCCCTCCTGGTTCTCACACTGCCCTCCTCCACAAATGTCAGGGTTGTCTGCACACTCATTGATGTCTGGAAGGCCAAACAACATACAAAAAGCGGTCAAATATCACATACCAGCAAACATAATGGGCAAACTCAACATATGGTTTAACCGAGCATGGTGGCTTAGAGTGTCCGCCTCATGGACGGGAGGACCGGATTATAACACAGACCAGGTCATACCAAAGACTTTAAAAATGGTACCTTCTGCCTTCTAGCCAGGCGCTCGGCATTTATAGAATGGAGAAGGGAAAGTTAATCACACGAGTTACCAGAGGACTGGCCCCCTTCTGTAGCTATCGTTACATTTAGTAGACGTGTGGCCGAGGGCTAATACATTGGATATAGGCGCCGCATTATGTGCCAGCTTTGGCACAGGAAGGACTTTTTAACTTGAACATATGGCAAATATTCCCAGACTGCATGCAAATCTATATGTTAATTGAATTGAATATGACAGGGTGAAACGTAACACAATTAATGATTACCATCAACAAAACCTGGGTTCAAAAGATGCTGTAGTACTGAGATATGGACATGGTCATGGCACTATCCAACCCCTTATAAAAACCTTACGAAGCAGAAACATGGACGCTGAAGAAAGCGGATGAAAAATATATTGATCCACTTGAGGATTACAAGACATAAGAAAGTCCATTGGTGTGACCAGACTATGTAGATAGGATCTAGCCATTATATCATGAACATGAACAGTCTATGACAGAGTAGCTTCCAAAAGACAAAGATATGAGGTGGATGTCACTATTAGATAAGTTCCCCTGATATAACCCTCACGTCCATGAAGAGTAACAAACAGTATTTGTTTCATAATACATTGCGGCTTCAGCATGTTTAATACAAAACACTGGCAGAATACATTTAAATCTAGCTTGTAACTTGAAAAAATGATCCATTGCTTTTTCCAAATAGAGTGAATGACATAACCGATAAGAGTATTTTGCAGTTAAATATGTCATGTACAAATACATGGCATATTTGTAGTAGAGCAATTGCAACTCACCAGCGCAGTTCCTTTCATTGGGCCTGAGTTGATATCCAGCGTGACACTGACACTCATAGCTTCCTTGTGAGTTGACACACACATGGTCACACCCACCATTGTTCATCTCACATTCATCCATGTCTAGTCATATGAAAAAGAAATAAGAAAACATTATGTTCAATTAATCCCTTGACCACGGGACCAAGAGAGTTGTGTACAATGTACTATGGGGGTTTCATGAACTCGTAGGGAACAGTTTCATATATTTATTTATAATTTGTCTACCGCAACACTACATCAAATGAAATGTCATACACAATAGCAAATGCATTTACAATACATTGTTCAACTTTGTTTTGACATGATTTATACTTTTCCAACACCTTCACACACAAGATCTCAAATGTTTATGTATTTCTGTATAAATAAAAATTAAAGCTCTGACCTGACCCTAATTCAAAAAAGTCAATATGTGTTTGAAAAAAATCTGGATTTATATTTCAAATATTTCAATATTAAATATGTTGGACTTGATACACATGCATGTATTACTGACCCAGATGACCAAGGGTAATACTAGTGCTAAACTGCTCTGAAAACCTGTATTCATTGTAATATATTGGCAATATACGACTCTTTGTATGATTTGTTAGTTTCTCGTTAAGAAATGTAGTTTACAATGATTCTGTAATAGATACCAACACTAATAATGGAAAGATGTATAGGACATGAAGAGTATATATGTATATACCTTCACAGGCCCTAAAGTTTGCAGTTGGTCGGAAGCCTGGGTTACACATGCAGCGGTAGGTCCCTACAATGTTGTGGCACTCTCCATTAGAACAGATTCCATGGCTGATAGAACATTCATTGATATCTACGCAAAAAAGAATCAGGAAATGGAACAAAATATAGTATTTATTGTCTTCAGACATTCAATGATACACAGAGAATCTGATACAAGTATGTGAATAACATATCGCATTAGAAATAATCTTGTATACTAGCAGTAGAACTTAATTCAGATAGAGTAACATCAACACTATTACTCAATCAAACCAAAGTTGTTGCATACAGCAAAACATACTCCAAATAGATTAAATTTAATAATAATCCAATTTGTTCACAAGACAAGCATAGACTAATATAAAGATATATGACAATATAGCTTCAACACTTCTCTTGTATCTTACTGTTTGACATATGGTTTAAACAAAAATAAAACAAGTTTCATAATTATGGAGATATTTAGACTTATCTGCAAAAGGTTTCAGAATGCTTTTCAATCGTAACAAACCAGTTTCTAAATTTGGACACTGCAAATGATCTGGGAACAAATCTGACATAAACTGTTCCTATTTTCTTAGGTTAACATAGTTTATTTTTCTATGAAAATAACACACATCATTCACAAGAATATTACAAAGTTATTGGTTGATAATTGAAGTCTCAAATATCACTTTTGGACAAAATATAAAGATAGTGTATCAATTAAATTTGCTATGCAAGTATGTATAATAAGAAATATCTGTGTGCAGCTTGACTACCTCTGCACGCTCTGCCATCTGGAGTGAGCTCTTGACCTCTAGGACAGTCACATCTGAAATAGCCAGGCAGATTGGTGCACGTCCCACCAAGACACAGCCCTGCTACTGTCTCACATTCATTCATATCTGAATCAAACACAAAACAATAGCACATTTAGAACTCAACAGGAATATACACCATTCATGATTATATGGAAGCACATGTTATATACATATGATTATGTAAGTTACAAGGACATCTACATTTGCATATCTCTACGACAGACATAGGTGCATAGTTGTGAAAGGTTTATAATAAAGCAAACTAAAGAGAAAAAAAAACAATAAAACAAATAAATAAAACAATAAAATCCATGTACCATTCAAGTTCTCATGCATTTGCTTGTATTATTTTGATAGGATTTTTTACTCAATGCTCAATATAAAAAATACAAGCTGACCAGTGTTGTAGTTTGGGGGTATTTTTACTACCTGGGACTCGCAAAATAATTTTTCGAGCGGGTCCCGGGTACCTGAAATGTTTCCATTTGTTGATTCTAAGGTGATAAGGTGATTCAAGGTAAATTTAAACAGCTTGTTAACATAATTCAGTTAAAAGTATGTGCATATCAGAAATAAAATTCATTTACTTATTTGCTGTAATTTAGAAGATAATTTATTGTCACAAATGCGCTGCTTTTTTGTCAATTGAAAGAACATGAAAGTTCTTGCGTTCAATGAGGGGACTTCCCCTTTTTTGGGGGAAATCAAGTTTTAAGTTTTGTGCCTGG
Source organism: Dendraster excentricus (assembly GCA_031471515.1). Taxonomy (NCBI): domain Eukaryota; kingdom Metazoa; phylum Echinodermata; class Echinoidea; order Clypeasteroida; family Dendrasteridae; genus Dendraster; species Dendraster excentricus. The sequence goes on along the minus strand of JAUELG010423573.1, from coordinate 6,154 downwards.
GACTCAGCGACAACACTAAAGCTGACAGCCAAAATACTGTACTCTTTTGGAATTATTTGGATATCCATACAAATGCTAAAATGAAAGAAATACTGAACAACATAACAAATGAATTATATCTTATTTGCACAATATGACAAGAATTGTAGTTGTTATGATGGGTTCTTGCACATCACATAGGAAAGTATGGGCATTAATATTTTGGTCTATATCTGGTGTGTAATAGCAAAGATCAGAGGGGATGGGCCATTTAGACTACCACCCCTAGTATTTTGACTGCTTAGTGTTAGGATTTGTAGCATCTATGACACTTGCTCCTGAAGTCTCATGTATATTCTCAGCTATCCTATTTGCACTGACTGGGTAAACCAGACAGGTTGACAAAGAGGGGTGCTATTTCCTACATGGGACACAGTACCCCCACCCTCACATCACTGTTGTTTGTAAAGGTTCAAACATTATTCTGACCTACATAAGAACTACTACTACTAAGATACCTGTAAATAAAGTTACACATTAAACAAGAGAACAGCTTGTACATGTGTACATACCCATGCAGGACTGCATGATTGCGTGCGGTTCATAGCCTTCATTGCAGTTGCACCTGAAGTCTCCAGGAATGTTCTCACATGTACCATTACCACAGGTGCCAAACATGATGCTACACTCATCAATATCTAGAGGCAGGAAACAAACAGTGTGCAAATGCAATTGTTTAATTCAAATCCTTTTCCAAGTCAGTAAACTGGTTATTTGTGTGAACAAGATAAAAATATGTTTCAAATAGTATTATAATATAAACAATAATTCACATACAAATCAGATCATTATTAAAATGATGTAATCTACAACTTGTTTTGTCTATTTAATGCTACTTTTCGGCTTTCACCTGGTAGAACCATCATGCCGTGCTCGTTCAAAAAAGTGGGTAAAACTAAACACCATATGTGTCCCAACTAAAACACAACAACAAGTTCATAACGATCAGTTCTCTAAATGAAAAGTCATTAAGGGTGAGTAACAGTGAGAATTTCCCCCAGGTGAACAGTGGCCATAATATTTTTTTTTTTCTCTCAATTTTCATTGTATGATATGTGTATAGATTGGTTTTATTGTCATTTTTACACTCCAAAAAATGATAGCAACTTACCAACGCACTGGTATCCAAACTCATCCATGGCAAAGCCCAGAGAACATTCACATTCATATGTTCCAATGATGTTGGTACAGTCTCCATTCTTGCAGATCCCCTCATACACCACACACTCATTGATATCTACAAAGTAAGAACATACAACAAAGGTCTCTGTATTAAAGCAGCATTGCACACCTATGCTAACATGCAAGGGCCAACAAGGGCTCCAATCTCAAATACATGGATATTTAATGAAGCCCTACTAATTAGCCTATATATACAATGTTGAGGGTTTCATTAATGAGGTATATACAGCATCATGTACTTTGATATAGACAAAAACTAATTGATTTCCTATTGTCTTATACCCTAAAGAACATGGCTTGCAAATTTAATGGTATGTCAATCTTTTTACAGATGCACAATTGTATTCTTCCTGAAGAGCCCAATAAACCATATAGTCTACATATCAATAATGGATTTGCCAAATTAAAGTATGTTATAATATCATATGGCAAGTAGACTACTGGGGGACTCTGGACTTAGTTGAAAAAAAAAACAAAAAAAAACATAGGTACGACACTTGTCCTAAACATTTTCAGGAAATGCTCCTAGATTTGATGTCAATTTAAAGTAGCAATAAAAGCTGGCATATCAACAACGTATACCCAGATATCATGCGTCTAAACCATTCAGGAATGATTGATTTTCTATAACATGAATCTTCGGGACCAATCCTGAATGTATACAGAAGTGAAAGGAAAATCATAAAAGGGTCACAAGTGTCAAAGTGATACATTAACCCTAACCCCTTCATGAAATCTGACTTTAATCAAATTGTACCTACTAAACATTATTAGGGAAACAAAATAGGGTGATAATAGAATTAAATTTAATTTACACATAAAGAAAATGAGAAACATAATGTCCATAAAAGTGACTGCCATTCTATAGCTTTTTACCCTCTTGATTACATTGTCAATCACAATGCTGAACCAAAGATTGAGATGGTTTAACTTGTGAGCACAAGATGGCTAGCTGGCTCAAATGATGCCACACTCAACTTTTCTAGTATTTGGTTGCACTTAGTTTGCCTATGGATTGTTTGTTGTAATACAGATGATGTCTTACCACTGATGTAGACAGTTCCATCGATGAGGTCATTGCGTGGCCTGGTGTCAGCAAAACCTCTCCCTCTGGGGCACATCACATCAAACTCAGCTGTACAATCCAAGGGAGAATAAGCAAGAAATAGAACCATACCAATGCTAGGAACCCCAACAAACCATCCCCAATCATCCTCTCATGAACAACCTCCTTCCTTCAGTTTGACATGGTGTCACTCTATCAATGTAGTTATATCACCATTACCATAGAAGCAGAAACATTCTACCTATCTAACAGAACAAATTATATCCTGATTAAATGTTTGGTTTGTTTGTCATGTTGACATGCTCATAATATCATCTTGATGGCAGAAATGTCCAAAACAGAAAATAGGGAAATGTGTAAATTTATGATAAAATACGATTCCAGACAGATAAAGATGACACAGTAGGGCAAGATCTTTCCATAAGCAGGTCACAGGATTTGTGAGGCAACTTTTAATATTTGATTCCTCAAGTAGCATAGAAATATGATTTGGGAGATAACAAAAACTAGGGTATTTGCAAGCTTAGCCTGATTATTTGTTTGGTTATAGTTGCAGTGCTCACACACTGTCTTATGGAAGATCATAGTGCACTAGTTTGCCTCATCTATAATCAGGCAGAATACTAGCAGATTGGTGTGGATACTCTACATGACTACAAGACTAAGTTTAGACAATGCCATCAAGCACATTCATCTTTCTCAGATGAATCTTGGTCATGTGCAAGGGTGATGGAGTGAACATGCAGGTCTCAACTGTTCAAAATTCAACATTACAGTTTTGGGGGAACATTCTATTTTCTTTAGTGCTGTTTTTTTTGCAAAAAAAACTATAAGGGATATAAATCAAAAAATAAAATCTCTGGGAGATAAAACATGACTATGGTGATCTGCAATGATGCTATAATGCCTATCATGCATATCACCCTAGCTGGCAAGGTTTTTTTGCATAATAACAATTCAGACAGTTTGCACAATAGCAATGTGAACTGCATTATATGAGTAATGAATAATTGTACTGCTCATGATGACAACAATGTACATACGTGTTCCCTGCATGGGACATTCATGGCAACGCCCTTGGACTCCATAGGCATATCCCACAGAACAACAGCACACAGAGTTCCTGTACTGGCCTGGAATGGGGCTGGAGCACTGGCCCTCAGAGTAGTCTAGGTAACACTCATACATACGCAGGTCTGTGGATGAAACACAATTTGTACACAGACAATTTTATCTTCTTTTGATTCATTTGTGAAATCAGCTGTTAATAAATGTATTTACAAATGTACCGGCCAAGATTGGTCATGGAGCACTCTGCCTGAGAGTTGTCTAGATAGCATGTACATATCTGTATTTGTATGGATAAGGATGCAAGGTGACAGAAACATTTACTACACTTGTTAATATAAACCCAGCAGAGAAACAGGACACCTGTACTGTAGCATTCTCAGTAGTACTTGCACATGTACTCTACATGCATGAATATAAGGCAAGTCTGGAGGGCATATGAGTGTATGGATCATTTTTGTTGTAAATAGAAATACATTCTACATTAGACCAGCATTGAGAAAGAGTAGCCTTGAAGCAAATATACAATTATATTACTTGCATCAATATAAAGACTTAGCTTATATGTTCTTACCGATGCAGTTCCTGCCTGAGGTGTCGAGAGTGAGGCCCACATCACAGACACACCTGTAGGAGCCAATGGTATTCTCACACAGTCCGTTGCTGCACACCATCGGGTTGATCTCACACTCATCCACATCTGCAAATATCAATGTTAGAACAATCAAACATCAAAGTAGATTTCTCTTTACTGCTTACAAATAAATTTCAATTGAGCCAGTCAATTTATATTCAAAAGTCATTTTCATTCTCACATGATCAATTGTTGCATACCATAGGTTCATTTCACTTATTGTTTTACAACTAGAATCCAATTGAATTGAACTAAAATTGTTTACTCATTGTCTACAATATGCAGAACCATCTGAAACTGTTAGGCATACATTAAAACATAATTTGACATTTAAGTACAGCTACAAAAATGCTGCAAAATCAATTAACAACAGATTGAAAATGAGCAACTTTCTAGATAAAGTGTGAAGGACCACACATAGTGATGCCGCTTTTTATTAATTGAATTCAAACATATAGATGAAACTGACTAGAAATATTTGTAATGATTGAAAACATAAAGTTAATACAAATGCAACACAAAGCAGGAAAAAACAACTTATATCTTACTACCCACTTATATATTTTACCCATTAGGGTATAAATATGATGTGTTCTTTCTGTTTAATTGTTATTCCCCCTCTGAAGAAGATTCCGCTAGGATCAAAAATTTAGGCCCCATTGTGAATAATTATCCTTAATAAACTGGCCATTGGTGTAGCATGCCTGGAATATAAAATAAAGGCAATTTTCCTTAATCTGAATCAGTGATACCAATTTTGCTCTTTTATCATCACAAATCCTAAAGGCAAGGATAACAATAGATAACTCACCGAGACATTCTGAATCGACCTCCCGGTAGCCACGAGGACAATCGCCGACAGCCAGTGGACAAGGCTCGCAGGGACTTCCCCAGGCTCGCCCGAAGGTGGTGCAGCACTCGTCCTTCCTCATCGCTCCCATGATGTCCGCCTCGCACTGCCCATTCCGAATCTGAGTCCAGCAAGTAGCGATGCGATTGTCTTCACCAAACATACAAACAACAAATATGTTAGTATATTGAGAGCAAAGGCCATGTATGTTTCTATTGTTTGTCACTAAATAGCAATGTAGCATCTGCAAGGGAGTGGTGCAGCTGCATTGACCCTGATGTCCTCGGATGACTGCCTCAGACTTCCCAATTCTCAGCTAGGTCTATCAAGTGATGGAGAGATTGATACAAAGTTGTAGTTGCTAAACTACATGTTTATGCATGCTGTTTTCTCTGCACCGTTGAGCATGATTGCAGGGCATCGGCCCACCATAAAATGACATCCTGGACAACTGTAGCCAGGGAAACTATCATCTGGACAGCTGTACCCTACACAGCCCTCCTAACAGGATACATACTAAGACAATGCAGCAAGATCAGGGAAGAAAAACATTTCTGTCAAATCAAACAACAAATATCATTCTAATTCATTCCAATTATTTGACAATTTACCATGTTAGATGATAGCATTCACCAGCATGCATGTGTTGCCCGAGGGAATATTTTGAGCTTCTGATTTTGAAGTTTGACTGCTGTTTGATATTCGGAGTACTCACCAACACAGATGGTGCCTGTAGGATCGAGCTCAGTGCCTGGTTGGATGCATTCACATCGGTAGCTGCCCCTGGTGTTGATACAGCGTCCATTGGTGCACAGGCTGGGGTTCTCACACTCATTCACATCTGCAGTGCACAACAAAACACATACCAAAATCAAAAACTGAATCAACAGAAACCTAACACTATAAAAAGAGAGATAAGAATACACAAATGAATCAAAACAAGACAAGTTGAATAAACTAGCTTCTAAATTCTGTGTCATGTTGCAAGCTTAGCAGTATCAGACATAACAATAATACAAGGGTATTTGGTTGGGTGTTAATTAGCCTTCAGTGCCTGTTGGTCAGCTTGAGCTCGTATGCTTCCCTGGGAGGATGGTGATTGTGTGGGTTTGAACTGTACCTGATGACCAAGTTTAATAATACACTTCTGAATAGAGCACCTAGATACATGGCACTCTATAAATGCTATATATTATTATTATTACCTAATTTGCAGTGTTTTGTCCGAGGCCGGCTTTTCCGAGGCCAAGGCCAAGGCCAAGGCCGGATCACCCGAGGACAAGGACAAGGCCAAGGCCGGATTGCCCGAGGACAA
>JAUELG010423351.1:0-12782 GCA_031471515.1 Dendraster excentricus | reverse complement strand
TTGTACTAAAATGTACCATCCTACCATTATGTTTAGTTTGAGTGAGAATGATTGTGTCAGAGAGTAATTAAAAATACACATGGAAAAGTAGAAATGTGATTGACAGCGTACACAAAATAATTTAAGATAAAAACCAAGAGGGCATTTAAATGATTCAATAACCTGCGTGATATAAAAGATAAACAATACAAATTCGTACTATAGCTCTAGAAGATAAAGGACCATTAAATATTCAAAAGTCACCAACGCTGCAAACTTACTTAATTGCAAAGTAACAGACATTCTCATCACCGAGAAAAAAAACTGCTGTTATAGGCCCATACAGAGCAGCGAACTCAATGACATACAAATTAAATAATCACAGAATCCGAAATGTTCATTTAAACACCCCATACATGTTAGAGGTAAGGTGACTTCACTCTTTATTCTGGACCTGCGAATTATTAAAATTCATTTATAAAAATATATTTGCATCATAAAGTTAGAAATAATTGAAGACACAAATACAGAAAGGTAGAACTCTGAGTGAGAGACAATAACAACTATTTAAAGAGATCTAATTTAGTAACTTTGTTTCCATGTGCAAAAAGTGCTGAATGGTTGATGCAATGTATATTGTTGTTATATAATATGTCCACAGGGTATTGTGTGAAAATTTCAAGTCAAATGGACGTTGCATGGCTGAGTTATGAGCAAAAATGCTAAGTGATATTCAGTAACTTACTAGCCGTCACTGCATTCCCTTTGTACACGGGTTCTAAAACTCCGCCTGAGTTTTTGAACACTGAACACTTCAATCGTACATATCTTTGTAACGAAATGAAAATTTGAAAATCCGAAACCTGTCCCATGATTCTATTGTCAATACGAATACAACAAGGTATAAGGAAACCGTTAGAATTCAAATTTAATTTTTAGGATTTGGACAAAATTACTAAGTCCCTTTAAGAAAAGAAGAGGGCAAAATAATGTAATAATTAGTGTGATCTAGGTGATAAACAATACACATTTTCACCATAGCTCTAGAAGATACTATACAAAAAAGGACCGTTAAATATTCAAAAGTCACCAACGATGCAAACTTACCTGATTGTGAAGTTACAGACATTCTCGTCATCCAGACTAAGACTGCTGTTATTGGCCCAGCTCAGGCCCAGCAACGAACTCAATGATATACAAAGTAAGACTACTTTAATCAGCTTCGCCCCTTCCATCTCAATAGGATCGTGTTTAACGCGATAATAATCAGAATCGGAAATGTTCATTGATACACCTCATAATTTGAGTTATAGGTGACTTCTGTCTTAATTCTGGACCTTCGAGTGTACCTTATTCACTTTTGACATGTTTGAGGTGAATAATCACACTAATTCTTGAATTGTGCGCGTGACTTTTGTTTTTTAGTTTTTACAGGAACAAGGAAACTGTGGAATGCGCATGCTCTGGGACATTGTTGTTTATCTCCTTATCGAAAATTATAATCCCTAATATCATATCTACTTTCAATTCGAATATGTATTACACGAGGAAGTTGGTGAAAACGGAAGAATGTTGCGAACTCTTAATTTCGACATGATTATGACCTACATACTGCCAGTGCAACGGGTTCCATTTCCTTTATTCATGGTTTCCATATTGCTCGACAAAAACATAATTATATTCATATTATAGCACAATAATTATGTGATTCTTCGCAAAGGGGCCAACGATTGGATACCTTGATTAGAGATGTTATTGTATATACGAGGGGTGACTGAAAAGTTTTGAGCCTATAAAGGATTAAGATATGAAGACCAAATTTGGTCCATTGAATATTTCACATATCTTAGCCCTACTCACAATATTTCTTGGTCAGAGCAATGTGTATACTTATTTTACAGGTTCCTGAACTTTGTGTGTCAGATGTTTTTTAAACATTGAAAAACTTGAATATTGAGCTGTCCTCAAGTATCACAAACGGGTCAAAAGAGAACTTGGCACTCTTTGAGGCTAGATGAACTAATTTCTTCGGACAATTTGTGACTGTGGATGAGACTTGCGTTCATTACTCTCAACTTGAGACCAAGAAGCAGTCAAAACAATGGAAGCATCCCATGTCGCCAACCCCTCAAAAGGGCACGGTCACACCTTCTGATGGCAAGGTCATGCCAAGTCATGTCTGATTCTGGTGTCCTGACACACAAAGTTCAGGAACCTGTAATATTGCTACGACCAGGAAATTAGGTAGGTTGTCTTAAAACATGTGAAAGCTTTCATGAACCAAATTTGGTTTTCATATCTTTATCCTTTCTATGTTAGGCTCAAAACTTTTCAGTCACCCCTCGTACAGTAGATAACAAATAATCTAATTTTGAAAAAAAGCAATATGCTAGTTTCTCTTGCTAAATTTAATTTAAATGCGCATTCATTACAATACTTAAACAGTTAATGAGGCAAATCTTACAAATACAATATTATTTAGAACATGGCTAAACAATATAAGATGCAAAATTGTTCGTGAATACTAATTAAATCTTAGATTAACAGATTAAAGGAATACTAATCTTAGGTAAACTAAATGGCAGCAATGAAATTACAATTTATTTGCCTTCTTATCAGTGCGAAATGATAAATTTTTAAAGAATTTTATGATCGAGCTTAATCAGGCCAATCCTTAATTATGATTGATATATATAAAGGTATCATAAACTTGTTTGAAAATTACAAAACAAAGAATATATATTTAAAGGGATAGTTGAGTTCTGGTAAAGAGAGTACAGTTTTGGTCAAACTGAATTTTAGTAACCAAATCCTGCACCATCACATTACAAACTAATAATTACAACTTTACCATGCCTGAAAAGAATTCAAAATTATAAACGGCTCAGTAAAAAGCATGTTGTCATTCAAATAGAGCCTTTCAAACTCCAGATGGCGCCCTCTATAGAGTCATTAGATTAAACCGTTTTAAATAAGATATTGTGCATGTGAAGGTTCAGAAAAAAAGTGATTGGATACAGAGATAATCAACAACTATTAAAAAAGTTGATTTGAAAAATTCTGAAAAGGGGAAGCATTTTAAAAAAATTTGTAACGGTCGGTTAAAAAAAATATCTAATATTTGTGGGGCCCCATATTTATTACAAATGGTTACATTTATGGATATTTCAGGCGTTTCTGAACCGATTTTGATCAAATTAAGTTTATTCTGTCACGAAAATATTATGCTCTTGCAAATTTTACACTCGGTTTGTCGTTATCTCACAAAAAAATTATTATGTGTAGCGCCCTCTCTACCAAAACTCAACTATCCCTTTAATATTCCAAGGTTTGTCTGTAAACAAGGAAATACATTTTGTCTTAAACAAAATTTTTATATTTGATGACATGATAGGAAACAAGCTTCATGGGGGTTGTATAAATGTACTATGTACTTGTCAAACGAGTTTGAAATTTAAAACCGAAAATATGGCTCATAGGGTATTGACATTATCCATACTTATTACTATGAAAAAAAAATGTATTGACATGAAGAAATGGAAATAATCGGGGGATTTTGAAAAGCGGATGTAAGATAGTAATCCATCTGAACAACTTCCGACTTCTAAGAAAAGTGATAACTACCGTATTAAATGAAAGGGGAAACCTGTAAATTTCGCTGCACAATGCACATAGTGTTAAAACAAAATGTTAATCACATGAATGCAACATCTTAATCGCAGCAAGCGGAAATAATTATGTTTAATTGATTACGTCATACTATTAATAAACATAAACATCCATCCAAATCGATCTATTTAAGACTTTAAGAGCGTCTATAGACAGTTTCTGAACGTTGTCCAGAGAATCTGAAATCGGATACTCAAGGTACGGATTTGTATTCTGCACGTGGACGATCGGGATCGTTTGTACACAATGAACTTGTTTATTCTATAGCGGTATGTCTAGCGATAATAAAAAGTGTGTATTCCATGTATTATGAAACTATTTTTAAAATCATGTTTACACAACGCATCACAATACTGCTTCTATAAGCCTTTATTTATTAAATAGGAACTCCCCGTAAATAAAATGAAACAATTGATAGCATATCTAAGACATATTATACAGTCGTATCGTATCGTAATCAATATGATAAGATCAGGAAAGCTGACTTTGGGTTACACGGAGTTATGTCCGGGTTGGTAAACACGCCTGAAACCTAAAACTTTTCTGTTATTATGAAATTCACTGCAGGTGGTATGTACATTACTTGCTTATAAAACCGGCACATACATACACACATACCCACACGCACGCACACACACACACACACACACACACGCACACACACACACACACACACACACACACAATGAAACAGACATACATACAGTCACACACATACACACACACACACACTTACACACATATGCAAACGCACACGCATATATACATAGTACACACACACACATACACATACATACACACACATACACACAAACACCTGCAGGCATTTCGTCAGTCTCACGTAAACGTTCACGTACACACACCCACACAAACACACCTACCCACACACTCAAACACACACACATACACACAATGTCAACAACAACACAAACACACATACATTTCCACACAATAAGTATTGTAAAGACACTCTCAAATCAAAACACACAATTCATGTATGAATAATTGTACCTAATGTTACACAGAATAACACAAAATATTTTTTGTATTTTTGTGTTCGGGCTTTTAATTTAAGCATCACATCAAGTTTCAAGTATCGAATGCCAGGAAGGAAACAAAACTTAGAGAGAACAAATTGTCAATCGTCAACTTATATTTGGGGTTTCGTTTTTAATGGGCATACATGTGAACTATAATTATGATGCATACTCTATTGAGAACAAATTAATACATGTAACTTATTAATGTTGTTGACAATTGGGCATGTTAAAACAACTAAGCAGGTTATATTTTGACTTAGACTTGGGATAAACATTCATGAAACATTATAGTGAATGTGATGGTGCAAAGGGCCGAGGGGCATTCAACTAACACAAATAAATTTGGATGATGTCAATGCTTTATACAAACGAGTTACGCATGATACTTAATGTTAAGTTAAGGACGATGAAACAGACAACTATGTGTTGACTGATATATATATATAGATATTATAGTTAAAACTCATATGGACTAATTTGGACCAAGAATATACCCGAATGAGATATGGTGGAGGACAAAGCAACCTTATAAGTTAATTTGCATTCACGCTCAGTTAACATGTTTTAAACATAGTTGACCCTCATTATAATTGTTGTATACATTATATTATTAGTTGCAAACATTAATATATTGGGAGCAAAAAGAAAGAACCGCAACAGAATATGTTCACATCTAAAACCCTTTGCGAATGTGTTGGGGATGATCATCAACACAGACCGGAAGTACATGTATACACGCAGTTGGTTGACCTCTAAGCGCGGTTGAAGAATCGCTTCCCTTCAACCCCTCCGTAGGACAGGGTGATCACCATCTGGGATCCGACGATCTCCCTGGTGGCCTTGTTGCCCTGCCCCCCTGTGCCTGTCATGACGAGCTTGTTGCCCTCCCAGTTGGGCACCACGGTGACCTCTTTGCCGCGGAGCTCCAGGATGTCTTGGTCGACGAAAGACTGCCCAATCGAGAACCGGACCTGTGGAAATTTGAAGAACAATATGAAATGTCTTTTAGCGAAATGTACATAATATTAGAAAGTATCGAATCGTGGCACGTATTTCCGCCCTTTGCCGGACATGATGAGTTCACATCCAGGAATTGCAGTGATCTCTTAGCCGCGGAGCTTCAGGATGTCTTGGTCGACGAAAGACTGTCCAATCGAGAACCGGACCTATTCATTGGAAGAACAAAATATATTGTCTTTATTATAAAGCGAAGTGCTTAGATGACTCGTGGGACGTCTTTCCAGTCATTGCTGATCATGACGAGTTTGATGCCTCCCCTGGCCATTCGGATGTTCGGGAGAGACAATAATGTATTAGCCTCGGACATGGCGTGCACCAGAATGTCTGGCTGTCCGATTAAGAATTAAACCTGTGAAAGTCAGCATAAGTCGACGAAGTATTTATTTATATGAATGTTTTAGTGACTGGCAACCATGGCAACGGTGAACGAAATATCACAAAATGGTAGACAAACGACGACGAATACGACAATGACGAAGATGAGACAAACGACGACGAATATGACAGTGACGAAGATGAGACAAACGACGAAGAATACGACAATGATGAAGATGAGACAAACGACGACGATTACGACAATGATGAAGATGAAACAAACGGCGACGATTACGACAATGACGACGATAAGATAAACAAAGACGAATACGACAATGATGAAGATAAGATAAACAACGACGAATGCGACAATGACGAATATGAGACAAACGACGACGAATGCGACAATGACAAAGATGAGGAGGAAGAGAAGACGATCGATATCATAGGTGATGATGAAGAAGGTAAAATTACCAGTGGTGATGCAAATGGTGAGAATGATGATGAATGGTAACATATTGGTAATATGGCACACCTGCACTCAAACCCGACCCGATACCCGCTGCGATCTGACTGCTTTCACTTATTCTAAGGTCGGACCCGATATGTTGGAGCCAATTCAATGTTAAAGAGGTAGTTTAGTTTTGGTAGAGAGGGCGCTGCACATCACAATTTTTTGTGAGGTAATGAGAAACTAAGTGTCGAATTGAAGAGAACATGCAATTTCAATGGCAGAATAAACTTTATTTGGTCAAATGCCACCCATAAACGGCTGAAATATCTAGAAATGTAATTGATCATATAATTATTTGGGGCCCAAATAATTACATGGTTTTTCAAAAAATAAAAAAAAAATACTTGCACTTTTTCAAAAATTTTCAAACTTGTTTTTTTAATGATTTGTTGATGATTTTTCTATTTGATCACTATTTCAATCAAACATCACATGCTTAATTTTGTATGGAAAATGATTGAATCTGATGCCTTTTTAGAAGCGCCCTCTGGTGTTCAAAATGGCTCTTTTTGAATGATAACACGCCTTTTACTTAGTCATGTTGCAAGTTTGTAAATTTTTCGAGCAGGGTGGAATATTACTATTAGTTTATAAGGTTACTGTCCAGGTTTGGTGACTAAAGTTCAGCTTTACCAAAACTAAACTAGCCCTTTAAAATGGCCCCGAATGGCTTTCTTCGGACTAGCTTTTGACTGGCCCAATCTGCGAATCTGATCGAGTCATGAGGCAAGGCATACATGGCCCAATTGCAGGAATAGATAAAATCGATTGTAAGTTACGATTGATCGTAAATCAGATCACGTGCTCAAGATGCGCAAAACTGATTGGTTGAATTGCGTAAATTTTCTGACTTACGTTCAATCGTAAAAGTTTACAATCGATATTATCTATTCCTGCAACGGGGCCCTGGTCTATTATGACAGATACACAGTCGGTTCGGATTGAGTGGGCTCTGTGCATTGTTTGGCATGAGGTGAAATAAAAAATGTTCTGCTACTTACGTCTCTCTTGCGTCCGCTCGCAGCCGTTCCGATGATGTGGAAGTTGTCGCCGTCCTGTTCGATCTCGACCGTCGTGCTCCTATCCTTGGGAATCTTTGATGGGTCGACCTGAAGCTTCTCGACCAGCGCCTGCATGTTCTCTCCGTGATCGAACACCCACTTGCCAGAAAAGTTTGCCATCTCGGAGAATTGTTGTTGATTGTCTTAGCTGCAACAGAATAAAGACGAGAGAGTAACATTTTTATTTCATTTCCAACGATTACATGTGTAAAATCAAACTATATTTACGTAGAATAAAAAAACTAGATAGATATACTAACAGTAAATTATATCTTTGGAAATTGAGAGATCCACTGAAAAGCAATGCCTAAAGATTGTGGATACCTCAATTAATAGATTAAAATAATACGAGTTTAATTCCTCTCCAATCAATACTCACAAAATGAATGTGGTAGATGGGCAGAGGTAGGAAGGCTCCTTCAGACTTGATGGACGGCTTGGTTCTCCGGCGGAAAAATAATGAGATGAGATACTCGTCCGCAGGAGCTCCAGTTTTATACTTTTGAAGTTCGAAACTTTGTACCTACGCCATGCCATAAAACTGGTAATCGTTCTCATGTCAAGTACTCGATTCACCAAATGGGTCACGTGATCCTAATGGATTTATGAAATCATGCGATGGCTCCGTAAACTACCAGACAGTGCTGGGTTGGTTTTTCATGGCACAAATATTCTTTAAATTAACTTTATGTGTTTAAAAGAATAGTACAATATTGGTCAAACATAGTTAATAATAAAAACTTGCAAATTATCATTAACAACTAACAGTTGTAGTTCAATGATGCCTGAATGTATACGAGATTAAAGGGAAAGTTGAGTTTTGGTATAGAGGGCGCTACACATAATAATTTTGTTGTAACATAATGAAAACTGAGTGTAAAATTTAAAAGAGCATAATATTCTAATGACAGAATAAACTTATTAGATCAAAATCGGTTCGGAAATGGCTGAAATATCCATAAACGTACCCATTTGTAATAAATGTCGTCCCCCACATTTATTAGAAAATTTTAAACCAAACGTTACAGTTACCAAAAAAAAATGCTTCAAAATATGTTTTTTAATAGTTGGTGTTTAGCTCTATATCTATCTACTATTTTTACGAACCTTCACATGTACAATATTTTATTCAAAATGGTTCAAACCACAGGGATTTTAGAGAGCGCCATCTCGAGTTTGAACTGCTATATTTGAATCACAACAGGCTTTTTACTTAGTCGTTTGTAATTTTGAATTCCTTTCAAGCATGGTAGAGTTGTAATTATCAGTTTGTAATGTAATGGTGCTGGTTTTGGTTACTAAAATTCAGTTTGACCAAAATTGTACTCTCTTTACTAGAACTCAACTATCCCTTTAAGTTAGAGGGCTATTTTTTTTCTTCTAAAAAACAGTCGTTAACACACGAGGGAGCTAAATTGAAATATCATTTTAAGGGAAACAAAAAGTAACTCTGAAAAAAAACGAGAGAACATAGATGATAGGAGTACCGCATTCCACAAATCATTGATACAACACATGTTTTATGTTTGCTAAAATTGAACAGAAGGCTTTTAACCAGCCTTTTAAGTATGAAATTCATTAGTCAGTTCAGTTTTTGGGGTATACAATTACTTGTTTAACTGCAATCATGGTCCCCATATATGCACCGATGCTGTCTTATTGGATGAAAACAATTTTTTTTAACTGAACGTTTGTACGATTGAAGCGAGCGAAAATCAAACGTTAGTGTATGTTTTATGTTTTACTCTATATATTTAAATGTTTCACACATCAAAGGGCCATTTTATTTTCAACAAGCTTTGCTTTGTTAATAGTCCAATCCATAACACAGTACTCACGTCTTAGTTTTGTGATTTGAATGTATTGTGTTTATGATTGTATAAATGAAATAAAATTAAATAATGAACTTATACATTTTCAAAAATGCAGCAAGTCTTATAAGAACTGGCATAAGTATGTTAATTCCTTGCATTGTATGACTGTGGACATAATGTCCAGAATCTGGCACTGTGAGATATAGGTAAAACAAAACAATTACATCGTTTCACCAATAAAGACTGCATTATACGCATAACTATAATTATCATATATCATTATCATTATAATCATGACGCAGCTCAGTTCATTGGGAAATTAGGGCAAAGGCTATACTTGTTAGTAGACCTACACATGTACTTGTCTATCCAACTCATTATAATGCTCGACAATTTTACCTTGATCTACCGTAATGGTATTTGCAACTCCTTCACTATTTGGCATTCACAGAAATAGATTACACGAGGATTTGTTTCTCGATCAGTCAATAAAACACTTCTATTAATTCATAATATTAAAGGGAAAATAACGAGCTTAATCGCTAATTAAAGTATCATATTAAGATGAGATAGCGATGCGATTCAAATAACATAATTAAGAAGCACCATCTCAACCATGTTGACCTTTGGCAGACTGTATACTTAAGATACTCAACGGGTTAAATCAAACACCGTTAATTTTTTACCTTTACGACCCCACGCCGATTAAAGCTATAATTATATGTGCGTTTTTCATTATGGCAGTGATGTGGTATCAATAACACTATGTTCGTATTAGTTTGTTTAACCACCAGTCATTGGTTTTCTCAATGACTTTGTAAATTATTTTATTGACTCACTATGAGGACTTGAATATACGAAGAAAAAACAAAGGAGTACATTTGATATAATTTACATCAAAAGAAGCGCGAATGATGCTTCGTTTTGTGTATACAGTTAACTATATCATTATACTGCATTGGGTAGGGCCATGTAATTACTTTACATTATAATGTAAATTACCCAGTAACCTTATTCTTGTATTATATTGATTCTGTATTCGTTAAATCAAATTGACAGCGTCATGAATGTTAGGCAACTTTGGAGGTAAATATAATGTTTAAGATCACAATAAGATCACAAATAAATTCTTATAAAATATCGATACCTATTATGGTCATGATCAGTATTTGAGAATACCCTTTGTAGTAATTCGATGCACTAAATTAAAATGAATAATGAATAAATTAAAATGAATAATGCAGAACAATCCTCTTGTTGTTCAAATGTACATAGGTATATCATGCACATCTTGCGAATAATCCATCCTACAACATCCTTGTCTTTGTTGTATTTAAGAAAAGACAATAAAATATATTTATAATATTTTGTTCTGCGTGGGCTTACTCTTGATTGCTTCTGCGTTTACGCCTTGTGTTCTTTTTAGAAGGTAAATTCATCTCAATGTAAACCATAGTCTTCATTCCAAAATATTGTCGAAACGCATACCAGCCTGTATCATATTCATGTGTCAAACCAAACTTACTGAATCAAAACAATTACTTTCCAAACAAACCACGTGTCACCAGATAACATGGATCGGGTCTCAGTAGAACAGCATTCCTCCCAAAGAGAGTAATCGAGAGTTGACGTTTCATCCAACTCGTTGCTCATTTTCAAATCGGTTCATTTTGTTTTTACCGAATATGGATTGAAGACACATCATTTTTATTCATGATGGATAACAAGGTTCCAAACTCAAGATGTCTCCTTCTTTGTTTCATCGTTTTGTGTGGGTTTCTGACCGTTTCATCGCAGGTTTTGTATGGCGATCCTCAGGATGGGCAGGGGGCGCCTATTCAATGTCTGGAAGCGCAAGACGTTGGAGTGTGCCAGTATGAACAATCGTAAGTTAATGCACTCATTTGAATTGATTTAAATATAAACGTAAATGAGCATCGAAACTAGACTTCCCCGCGCGAGATTCGATCCAGAAACCTCCGAATCGCTAAACAGGTTTCCTACCAAATACAATTTGCTATTAAGTTCTTCTGTTTACTGAGATTGGTCATGTTTGAACAATGTATCAGTAAACCACTATGTAATAAATTCGTTACAATCTTCTTCATCGAAATGAGACGGTTTGCCAATTTGTTTTGTCACCTATTTGTTTCTTTGTATGGCAATGGTTATGTAATTTTCTAAGCTATACAGGGTGGCCCGAAAAAGCAACGGGGCTCTCTCCAAAATGTTAAAATTGCTACCAAGAACAGTAGTTTTTGTCGTGCAGTTTTTATTTTAGGGCAACTGTAAGTGACACCTTATCATGTTCCAATTTTTGTCAATTTTTACTAAGTCAGTGCCTAATAAATCGCACTTACTGCCCATCATAGCATATGTAAACAATGCCCCTTCTCATGGTATGCAAAGTTGAAGGCTCTGACTTGATAGAAATTTATAAAAATGGGAACCCGACATGGTGTCACTCACTGCGCTATGAAATAAAAACTGCACGAACAAATGACTGTTCTTGCTATCATTTTTCATTTAAAAAGACACCCTTACTCGATGGACATATTCATGCACAGTTACATTATGTTGGGAAGTCCCCCGTTCCGTTGTTGTTGGGCCACCCTGTATATGTTTGCTAAAATGTTCATGTTTAAAAACTGCATCATCATATCATGTATTACTTTTCAAAGATTCACTTTAACTCGCACGAAGCTGGTCCGGGCGTCGAGGGCGGAGGCGTACACGGTGCCGTGCGGCTGGGCAGGGACATCGACGTGCGTCCGCCACAGGTAAGAAATCTATGGCGTGCAGTAAGTGTCAATACTGTTTTTGTCTGCCTTGATAAGAATTTGTTTCTTAATTCATCAAAGTAGCAACGTATGGTTATAAGCAATGTAGATGTCCCAATTTGATGTGGACGGCGAACGTAATTTGCCCCTTCCTGAGTCTCATTCAAGCTTAAAGGGATAGTTTAATTTTGGTAAGGCTGAATTTCAGTAACCAAATCTGGATAGTAACATTATAAAACTAATAGTTATAAACTTCACCATGCTTGAAAAGTATACAAAATTAGAAATGGCTAAGTAAACAGCTTGTTATCATTTTTAAAAAGCCGTTAAATCACAAGAAGGCGCTTTTAAAACGGGCATTGGATTCAACCAATTTTCCAAACACAATTATGCATGTGATGTTCTATTAAAACAATGATGTTAAAGAAAGATCATCAACAACTATTTAAAAAACGCTTTTGAATTTTTTTGAGAAAGCGGATGCATTTTTTGAATATTTTGAAAAGGTCAGACTTAATTATTTGGGCCCCAAATAATTATAAGACCAAATGCATTTATTGATATCTCAGCCGTTTATGGGCCGATTTTGA
>JAUELG010423241.1:0-12784 GCA_031471515.1 Dendraster excentricus | reverse complement strand
CACAATTTTGTATGAACAAAGGCTAAAATCGATGATTTCTTTAAAAACAGCGCCCTCTTGCGTTAACGGTTATTTTTTAATGATAACATGCGTTGTACTTAGCGGTTTAAAATTGTTTATACTTTTCGAGCATGGTGAAGTTATAACTATTACTTTATTATGTATTGTTGCACGTTTTGTTTACTAAAGTTAAGCTTTACCAATACTCAACTCTCCCTTTAATACAATAATAAAGTAA
Source organism: Dendraster excentricus (assembly GCA_031471515.1). Taxonomy (NCBI): domain Eukaryota; kingdom Metazoa; phylum Echinodermata; class Echinoidea; order Clypeasteroida; family Dendrasteridae; genus Dendraster; species Dendraster excentricus. The sequence goes on along the minus strand of JAUELG010423241.1, from coordinate 12,546 downwards.
TAATAAATGAATACAAATGAATAAATTAAAACCACAGGAATGAATTAAACAAATTTAATGAAAACACTATAATGAAATAAAATTAAAAAAAATATCAATAAATACATTTGTAAAATATACTGTATAATATTAGTTTGTCTTCTTCTGATTTTTATACTCATGAGTTATAGGCCTATCTGCCTATAGGGTCTTTATATTATAGTTACTCTATGCTATAGGGTTGCCGACATCAGTGGTTGGACTGATTGGATGGGGGTGGGGGTACCAACATTATTGGGGCACACCTTATGTATTTATTTGTTTTATCAAAACATGTCCCCCACCCCGTAGCTACGCCACTGGACGACACCATCCCACCTCATTCTATCTTTTGAGCCATTAAACAGTGGCGTAATAGGCGGGGGTTTGACCGGGGAAAAAACTTGAAAATCATGCAAAATCAGCCCTTTTTTTGCATGCTGACAGGGAAATTTCCACCGTCAACAGGGAAAATCTGCCTCAAAACCACCTCCAACCGGGAAAATTGCCCCCTCTGATAAGGCACACCTGTTACGCCCCTGCTCTATACAACGTGTCTCAAACAGATTGGTACAGTCAGCAAAAACACATCATAGAAATATGATTATATAATCATTTGTTAGGTTATTTGGTACCATATTTGAAAAAGACCTCGAATCTCGGATCTCGAATTGTATGTCTGATTGTATTCGAAAATTCCAAAACCCGTTGGTGCCGATTTGCGAATTTGCACCAATTTGTTGCACATTATGATATAATATCAATGTAATATTGGCTAGAGTGTAAGTCGTGATAAGCACGGCACGTAAATTAACACAAAGTGGAATCGATATTTTCGCAAACAAATGACCATAGCTCACGACTGATAAACCCGATTAAAATAAAATAAAAATCAACCACAAAGCCTTATTTTTTGTCTTAAATTTGATACCAAATGAGGTCGTAATACAGGTAGTAACATTATTATCTATTCAACATCTACAAAAGGAAAATGAAAATTATTCTATTGTTTATTACATCACACAAATAATATAAGTAAACGTGTATAGCTGAGCACACAAATAATAGTAATTTTCACCTTTTGTTCATAACACAATACTTAAAAAGGGTAGTACAGTTTTGGTAGAGCTGAACTTAATTAACCAAACCTGGACAGTAACATCATGAACTAATTTAGCTATTACTCAACCATGATGTTCGTACGGTGTACAAAATTACAAACGACTAAGTAAAACCCAAGTTAGCATTAAAGGGGAGGCATTCAAATACAAGAGGGCGCTTTCTGAACAGGCATTAATTTTCATACAAAATTATACATGTGATGCATAATGATGAACAATTAGGTATATAGATCATCAACTATTAAAAAAAAACCGCTATTGAACTTGTTTAAAAGTGTAAACATTTTTGTTCTGACAAATCGTCGAATTATATGGGCCCCAAGTAATTAGAAGATAATAGAAGATAATATATATTTATTAATATTTCAACCGTTTATGGACCGATTTGTGATGTGCAACGCCCTCTGTAACAAAGCTAAACTACCCCTTTAATTATCAATTGTTATCTAATTCTAGATGACATGCGTTACAAATATATACATATGTATGGTTTTTGATACTTAAATTCTACAACCCCCCCTGCTCGATCGCTTCGCTCTCTCACCAGGCTCCCAACAATTACAATAACAACAATTTATGGTCGTATAGGCTACACTCACTGACTCTTTCAGTGCAATTTTTGTCGCATGCATGCCTTACATAGGCAGACAGTTGCCTTGAGTACTGAAATAAAAACGGCGGGAAAGAACTAACTAGGAATTGAGGAAAACAGCGCGTATCACTCCACTCTGTGCATAAGTTGTTAGGACATTCTTGTCATCACAGTAATAACAATAAACATAATTATTGCATAATTACAGTACGATTATAGACGGTCGTGGACTATAAAGATTTACCTATCAATCAATAGCATTATATTTAACATGTATACCGCATTTTTCCCATCATCACGTAAAGTACCACTTGGTAAGCTTGTAACGCACCAACTGGGGACTCCCCATTTATTGTATTTGCTCTTTGCTGGAGCGTACGAAATATCAAGCTTTGAATTTGAGGTACACAATCATAAGGCTGTGCCTTCGCATTCAATGCATTTAAACACGTTGATCAATATGACGCGCACACAATCTGATCTTAGTAATGTGACGCCGCCATTACGTAGTATATATTGTATGCCAGTGCGAAAGGCTTATTGTTTGGAAGCACGTTTCTGATTGTTTTAAATTGATCGTTTGTTGTAATTAACTTCTGATTGTCAACACAGGTAAGATAACCAATTAATTAAATTAATGGTATCATTCAATTATCGCAATTTTGTTATCGAAATGAATAGTATGGATCAAGTTTGAAGACATAGATGTAATCCATGTTCATTTCAATCTACTGTATGCATGACCGGTATATCGTGTCATAATCTATACACAAATCGATGATTTTGTTTATCAAAACATTCCCTAAATACAGCAGGTCTGTCTGGTATTTACATGCAGGTGTATTCTTCTATCTGAATGTGTCTTTAGATACATATTTTCTAGTATAACGATTAATTTTGTAGGCTCGTTTGGGCTTCATGTTATACTTGCCATCATGATCATATAAAGAGTTTTCTATGAACTGTAATGCATCATGCATGTTGGTACGGTTGGTACTTAATGCTGTACCAGTATTACACTGTATGAAAAAACAACGTATTGTCAATTGTTGAAATGTGAGATATTATTTTGAATACATTCTTATGTTAGTATTATTGCCACAATGTTTGATATCCGAAATGTATTAATGTAGCTGCTGTTAGAATGGCAGCAACATAGCCTTGTAATATATGTATATATGTGTAACCATAATCTTTGATGTCCTCGCTATGTATTATTATCTTGTTTATAGTGATATAATCATAGTGATATGATATGAAACTTTTGCTATTCTGTACATATTGTAGATATAAACTAGTTATTTGTCCGAAATGGTCAACAGGTGCATTGTTTGTGCGATCTTCTGTGCAGCTTTCCATCACTATCACGAATTGCTCCTATTTTTACGGCCCTGGAACGGGAAAGCTCACGTGGAAGTAAAAAATGCGCATTGGTTGCTACGTTTAGAAATTTCATGTTAACTTAAAGGAATGATATTGGTCAGCATAACATCATAAGCACTGCTAAGGTTTTTAATCGCAATTACGAAATCTCCCTACCGTGTCTCCATGTATCATTTCCTATTTTCCTAGACATATGAACTTCTTGAGCCACATCTTTATCTATTATGTTAAACCATTTTCTAAACTATTTCCGTAATGCAGATCAACATTGAAGAGAAAAAATGGCCGGGATACGTGATGACCAAGGTAAGATAATGATTTGATCACCATGTATGATTTGCATGATTCATTGAATAAAGAATAGATGTATGATTTGTGTGTTTAGTATAAATTTTGGCTGGAAATTGTCGACCGACAATGGTGCTCTTAGAAGCAACCGTATCAAGCTCCTAATAAACGTTATGTAGTATTATTGTTATAATAAGCTCAATTTGATGTAATGTTGCTTTCTGATAATTGGACCATAATATATTACAAAATGTGTTTAATATCTTTTCATTTAGTAGGGTTTGTGTTTATATAATACTTCATTTGTGTTCAGAGCTCAGAAATTTGATATTTGTCATAACTTGTACTGTGTTATAGGCCAGTCAACCTAGCAAAAATTAGGGGGTAACCTCGGCAAAATTGCAACATGGGACTTTCTCTTCGAAATTATGTTTAGGAAACCCCTTTAAACAACATACACAAACTCCTAAGACATTGAAGCTGCGGTTTAATTTACATTATAGATAATGAACTAATTTGCATAATTGTAAATTAAGGTTATGGGTAATTTTCTATCTAGGAATAGTACAATAGTGAGCAGAACAATTATTCTAGGGTATTTTGGGGCATTGAATCCATTTATGGTGCTCGTTTGCAATTGCCATAAAGGCAACACCCTAAAACCCCAATATGGCGGCCCCTGATTTGCATATTTATGAATACCATTTGTGTTCAGTGTCTATATGTATATAGTCTATAGTCTTAATTGTTTTAGTTATGTTCTCAAAGTGTATTTGTTAGCTCGGTTACCACCTTGGCAACCTCAGGCAAAGTATGTAATCAGCATAATTAGATAATTTACCTAATTTGCATATTCCCCCAAATCAGGTAAAACAGTGTCTACTGTGAACCAAGAATTTTGAAAAGACGAGAAATACCACTTTTCCACGATTTTAGGGGGCAACAAATCTATTCATGATACTTAAATCACCTTTGTAACTAATATAAATCCAAGATGACCGCCCTTAGCATTTTAATGAATATAATGCTATTTTACACTTTAACAGCATTTATTTAATAAAAAATGTGATATTGTTACCGTAAGCCGTCATTTACAATGTAATTCAAGTGTTCTACTTTCTAATTCTAATAATTTAAAGTCCCACAATTATCATATTGACCTAATTTATATAAACAAAACAATGAATTCGTGTATCATAACATGTGAAATTTGATGAGCAGCCATATTGGATTTGAGAAGGTTGCCATGGTGATATATGAAAATAAGTATCAGAAATAGATTTATCGCCCTCTAAAACCTTGGAAAAGTGATATGACTCGTTATTTTTACTTTCCGGGTTCCCAATCAACTCAATTTAGGTGAACATGCAAATGAGGTAAGTAACGAAATTATGAAAAGTATATGCATTACTAGCGGTTGCCAAGGTCGCAAATAGCAGGCAATGTCTTCACTACATAACAATAACATAAATGAAAAATAATAAGCTGGAATTATTGTTTGTAACCACTGAAAAGCAATAATATTCATAAATATGCAAATTAGGGTCAGCCATCGTGGGTTTAAGGGTGTTGCATATAAGGCACATGCAAATGAGCACCACTATTGAATTCCTAGCCCTAAATTACCCTGGAAACATTGTTTTTATCAATATTGTACTATTTTGTCCTAGATTTAAAATGGCTCCGGACAACATTTTAGAAATATGCAAATTAGCTAACTATCTTTATAATGCAAATTAAACCACTTTCCGCAACTTCGATTTCTTAGGATCTTTTTCTGTCGTTAAGGGGAGTTTCCTGAAAACTATTCTGAAGAAAATCCCGTGTTGCAATTTTGCCGAGGTCAATACCATATATTGACTGGACTATTAATAATAAATTGTAATATCGATAATAATTAGAATAATACCAATACTGATAATAAGTATATATAATGATGATAGTGACAATGATAATGTAATACTGGTTCTCCTATTTGTGATAGATGTCAAGTGTAATTGTTGATATTATGGCCCATTCATGTAACAATTTTGTATTGTTAGTTTCATTTATTTGCATGTGTATTGTGTTGTATTTTCACAGGCAGACTACTTAAAGACACTGGACCGTTGTTTGAGGATCTTTCGAGAGAACTTTCTCACAATAAATACACCACGTTTGCGAACAAACTTGGATTTTCCTTTGCAAACGCAACGACTATTTTGTCAAAGCACAAACAAGATTACCAGGTTGCTATCAAGGAGATACTTTCGTTATGGGAACATGATTTGGACGACGGTGACTCAAAAACGAAACTCAATAATGCTCTCCGCGATGCAAAAGTTGGAGCACTCTGCAAGTTCGTAGAAGATAGCTTCAAAAAAGGTTTAATATAATTATTATTATTTTAATTTATAAGGAATATTCTTTCAGTTAGTCATACTTGATCAACTAGTTTGGATAAACTAACTCACATTCACTGTTGACCTAATTCAATCAAACAAGCTGTGTCAGTTGTAATATTTTCCAATGCATAATTAGTTGTTAACTTTTGTGGGGTTCTGTATATGATAATTTATTGTCTACTTTGTCAGTATATTTTGTTTGCAAATCAATCTCATTCTTATATTTGTTTTCACTAATTAGTCCAAGTTTGTGTAAATTGCAGTTTCCTTCGGAATGACATGTAATTAAAAAGTCCTTATTACCATGACTGATCATTCATAAAACTTATCATTAATTGTATTTTCATTACCATTGCCAAGTAGTTGTATACAGTGGCAGTGAATGTTGTAATATTATGGGAGCAGTAGTATAAGTAGTGGTAGTAGAAATAGTAGTAGTAGTAGTAGTAGAATAAGTAGTAGTAGTAGTAGTAATAGTAGTAATAGTAGTAGTAGTAGTAGTAGGAGTAGTAGTTGTAGAAGGACTAGTTGTTGTATTAGCAGTAGTAATAGTAGTGGTAGTAGTAGTAGTAGTAGTAGTAGTAGTAGTAGTAGTATTAGTAGTAGTAGTAGCAGTAGTAGTAGAAGAAGTAGTAGTAATAGTAGTAGAAGAAGTAGTAGTAATAGTAGTAGTATAATTAGTATAAGTAGTAGTAGTAGTAGTAGTAGTAGTAGTATTAGTGATAGTAGTAGTAGAGGTAGTAGTAGTAGAAGTAGTAGCAGCAGTAGTAGTAGTAATAGTAGTAGTAGGTCCTAGTAGTGGTAGTAGAAGTAGAAATCGTAGTTGTTGCAGAGGTAATAAACATAAAAGAAGTATACTTTTTGTATGTTTTTGTACACAGCTGAGCAATCGGACACGGGTGTCCATGGTTTAGAACGGCGGCATGGTAATGAAGGTAACACGCCAAATATACATTGATATCTTTTAGGAAATGTTAACATTTTTGGCAATTTGAGATATACATAAGCAGCTTCCGTCCAAGAGAATTAGTTTTATTATAAAGTTGTGACAAACGCGTGTATTTGTCAGAAATGTAAACATGCATTATTACTGGAATGGTGTTTTTTAATTTTGGCTTTAATAAAGGGATGATACAGTTTTGGTTAAACTGAATTTTAGCAACTAAATATTGTAAATTATTTATTCTAAATCTAACATGTATGATTAGAAGATGATTGAATGATAGTAAAACACATACGCACATTAAGTTACAGGCCTGTTGTCATTAAATAAGGGGGGGGGGGGGGCACGGGCGTGCCCCCCGTTCCCCCCCCCCCTCCCCCCAATCAGTCCGACCACGCTACGCCACTGCTTAAACTATTGAATAGAAGTTTGTAACTAACAATAATTCCATCAAATATACAAAGTCGATTATGTCTATACAACTGTGTGCTTTTTGAAATGTTATACTTACTTGTACATTATTTCACAAGAAATATTTCTCCAAGCCCTCTCTAAACCAAACTAATAATAAAAAAACAAATCTATCGAAAAGAGCTAAGAGTCCATCTTATCATTGCACTTAATTTACTCCACTTTCATGCAAACAAAATTTAGCGACGTTCGTAAATAAACTCTATTATGATACCGTTTATTCGATTATTTGTAATATGACGTTTTAGTCAGTCGCGATTCGCCATCATTTTCCCTTTTATATTTGTTATTTTATTCTAAAAATATCGTGTTATTTAAATGCTGCCCTTCCTCTGTGAATAAATTATGTATATAAGTGTTTTTTTTTTTTTTTTATTATTTATGATAGCTCGCAATGGAGACTCGGCTAGTACAATCCAGAAAGGATCGAATGTCAACCTGAATATCGGGTCGGGTGCCAAGACGGGACCCATCAATCTCACAGGAATGAGTGCTAGTCACAAGTAATAATAACACTTATCATATTATTACATGCCAATTAACAAATTTATATTATTGATAACAATATATAATAATATTATTCATGATACTTGTAATAAACTGCAATTTAACTATAATTAATGATATTAAGAATAAGATGTCAGTTTCAGTTTAGTTTATTTCATTTCCAAATAATACATAGCATTTTACAAATCAAAACAAAGTTTACATTATGTAAAATTAAACCCACCCACTCCCTTTCTCTGTCTCTCTTTTATATCGCCTTGATATAAACAAGTAACATCTTTATATATATATATACTAAATCAACTTGTTTTCCTGTAAAATCAAATTCGTTTAACTTGATAGTTCATTGTTCATTTTCAGTAAAAAAAAAAACAATAATGAATGATCCTAAGATTTGATTCATATTTCATCAAATCAGTAGATAGTTTGAGTTTAAAGGGATAGTTAAGTTCTTGTAAAAGGTGTATAGTTTTGGTAAAACTGAATTTCAGTAACCAAAACATGCATCATTACACCACAAACTAATAGTAACATGTATAACTCTACCATGCTCGAAAAGAATTCAAAATTACAAACGTCAAAGTAAAATGCCTGTTATCATTAAAATAGAGAATTTCAAACTCAAGATGGCGCTCTCTAAAAACATTTTAAATAAAATAATGTACATGTGAAGATTCGTAAAAATAGTGATTAGATAGTGAGATAATCAACAACAATTAAAAAATTCTTTAGAAAAGAGGAAGCATTTTTTATTGTATTTGTTACGGTTCGTTCAAAATTCTCTTATTAGTGTGGGGCCCCACGTTTGTTACAAATTGCCACATAAATGGATATTTCAGTCGTTTCTGAACCGATGTTGATCAAAAAATAATAAAGTTCATTTTGTCATTAAAATATTATGCTCTTTCACATTTTACACTCAGTTTTTCATTATCTCACAAAAAATTATTATATGTAGCGCCTTGTGTACCAAAACTCAACTTTCTCTTTAATAATATGGATGCAATTAGACATACACAGTCAAATCTGTGTATAGTGACCACCTAACGGTAACAAGAAAAGTGGCCACTGTGGACGGGTTACCTCTATATACAGCTTCCATTTAATTTTCCCCAGCAGGGGAACACTCGAGGTGTCCACTTTAAGCAGGTTGGATTCTATAGACAGGTTATACCCATTTAAATTGTGATATACGAATATGTCGGTGGATATGTGTATAACTTAACATTCTTCACTTTTACCTTCTTATCATCTGAAGTGCGACACAATCTGATCGCAGTGAGGGAGCAGAAGGAGCAAGGAGAAGGCGACATGTCAGGTCAAAGGAATCGGAACCTAGTCCAGAACATCAGAAGGATCAATCAAACTTCCAAATCAAAGGGCGCGACATATGTATATGTATACTGCTCTTGATAATTTTCTATTTGGTATTCTTAAAATAGTATCAAGAGTCCCACACACAGATTTGTGGGACAATTTCGCTAGCCATATTCAATATATTAGTTGTTGGTTGATCTAATCCCCGTTACAGAAATATAATAGAGTTGCAATCGATTGGAAAGTTGTGATTGATTGAAGGTCAGAACATGTGACTAAATGAGCAAATATGATTGGATGATTTGTGTGCATTAGTATATATTGTAGTTCCATTCTATTTCAAACTAAAAATCAAACAAAAACAATGATCACATGCAGTTATTCGAGACTCAAGTAAAACTAGATAATTAAGCATGATATACATCACCCTATAATGCATATCAGGTATTTGTATAGTTATGCATGTGCCCCATCTCTTCACACTACACTTGTTGATGTAACACCTAATTTATTTTCAAGAATCATTGTGTACAATCTTTTGATAGTTACAGTACGAAATTTACAACCATTGAATACGGTTTATGAGACAGGTCCCTGAATACATTATGCCAACGACATGTGTATTCAAAGTATTGACCACTTACTGTTTTCATTTCATTTGCTTGTAAAGATCACTTATTGAACTAATTTGTACCTTAAGCCATTAATGATGTTCGCACGGCAAATCGGCAAAAACTCAGCACCATACTGGTGTTAAGTTTCAAAATTTGACAAAGGGTTTGTAAATTATTGATTATGATCATGCAAGGGACTTCTAGAGAAATTCCCAATAAATTATTTTCGGGACCTCGGTACATTATACTTGTCGCCTATACAGGTAGCCGTTGTGCCGTGAATATATTACTTGTATAATAATTACACACTATTTACAATTACACTGGGCCCAAAAAGAAACATATATTTTTTTGGCATGGTCATATCTTAAAAGTGTGTCCATCAAATTTAATCAAAATGACACATGATATTACTTAATTACCCTTCTCCAATGACATGTCAACATTCAAACGGTTAAGTTACTGGCAGAACTGGAAACTGCACTGACATGGAACCGTTACATGTATCACATGTCACATACTGGACATTTTTTAGAACAGAGTTTAAGGCAGATGAGGAGGTCTAACAATTTTGAAATTAAGGTAAGACCTGTAGAGCTGCTCTAAGTGTGTGTATTGACATGCGAATGTCCCTTATATTGTGACATGGAGTCCTGGAAATATTATTTCGTAGCTTAACTGTAATTATTGCATCTTGTACGGCTTCAAACTTTTGAATATTGATTGTCTATTATCACTTAATTTGATAAGAAATAATCGTAGTGATAAGTGTAATGGATCAACTGAATTGATAATGTAACATTGCCAAAATCCAGAAACTTGATAAAAATCATAATAATATCAAGCATTTAAAAAGCGCCATTTATTAATAAAATATACTTAATAAGTAACCCATTCCGTGGCGCATAATTATTAACTTACTTTCAACTCGAGTTGTTCTAAAATACCTTGTTGCATTAGGTCAGATTATATGTATCCACTGGATACTTTTAACTGTTTACAAAGTCAGTGCTATGAGTTAGCGAATGATTGTTCTCATTACTCGTTCATTTGACATTAATTTGGCATGGACTGTTCCTACAATACTCAGTGTACATAAATTATCAGATCATAAAAATGCACGATTCATGCTATATTTTCTGTCACTTTTTTGTCTTTTGACATTCACTTAATGTTCACACATCAGTCAACGCACATCACTATCAGATCACAAAATACAAATTATTCATCAACCATTGGTCAGTTTGTGCACGTGTCAACGAGGTTACTAGATTCCATTAAAGTGATCTAGTATCTTTGTTGACATGGTTGATAAAATGGGTGTTTTGGTATTTGACTTGTCCACTACGCATTATGTAAGTAATGTGTGGAAATGTTAAACAATAAATGTATGTTTTATATTGCAAAGTGATATTTGCAGACTCGATGCACTGACTTGCACACAATTGTATTTTTCCAGTGGATATCCAAACATCTGAATATTTCAATCTTAAATCTAACGAAATGGAAATTGACAAACCAAAACCTGTTTCATGCTTCTATTGGCAATACAAATACATGCACATCACGGCATGACAGAACAACTGGGTTCAAAATAAGTTTTGTGGATTTTGACATCATTACTAGACCTCTTTGAGATATATTTTGATGCCTTAAGCCCGGCGCAGACAGAGCCGACTCGACCCGATCCGACTGTATTTCAGTCAGACTAGGGTCAGTTTCGCTCGGTCAGAGCCGATCCATAATGTTAACTCCACTTTGAATGATATCTGACTGACTCTTGACAGGCAAAACAGGAGTCCTTAGGCAGCGCATACTGAGTAAAGCAGACTATAGAAACATTCAGATCGGGTAGTGTCGCCACTGTCTGCGCCGGGCATTAAGCTTATGTATGTGATAGCTTTATGATTGTGTCGCATATGTTTCTACTAGACATTTTATGCACTGGGACAAATTAATTGCAAAACCTGCCTATTATATTGCCAAAAAACTAATAATATTTTCAAGTAACATTTCTTGGCACATGTGTTTATTTATTGTATTTTCCTTATTTTCATTTGAACTCAAGTTAGCCAAATTTTGTTATTGAATTTCTACAGGCTATCCTGGATTTTCAGTCTCTTCAACTTACCTGTATAACTCTTAGCATGCCAGGGACTTGTATCCTCCACGGCATCTGTGTGTATTGTAACTTGCAAAAATGCGAGCTTAGCAGGTAGAGTGAACAGACGCCAACGATGCAGCGTTGCCTAAAACATATGGATAAAACGTTCAAAATCTTTATATTTTTAAAATCTGTATCATATTTGAACAAGCTTTCTTGCATTATAATAGGCTATTATAAATTGCGTTCACCTATATACCAATACGAATATTTCACCTTAAAAGTTAATAGTTTGCAAGTTGTATTCCATTGATATAACCAGTCATCTAAATATGAGTGGTATGTACATATTGTACATATATTTTCTTTTCAATCATGAAATTCATGAATTTCCATAATTATTTACGTGAATTTTTAAATGTATATAAATACTTAATTATTTCCCAACAATTCAAACCCAATAAATTTCGAATACGATGGCACTTGCAATATAATGATTATGTTTTGGATATACGTGTTTTATTTATAACATCTAAGTATTTATGTTGTGCAAAATCATCTCCCCCCCCCCCCCACACACACACACACACACTTGTTTGGCTTAAATAATAAAAAAAAATACATAATCACAAAACAATAACTATAACATTCAAAATGTGGTTAGCCCCACTTTCAAAACCGTTCCGCGGCCCCGGTGTAAGAGAATGGATGAAAGGTTATCTTTCTCATTAAAGGGAAAGTTGAGTTTTGGTACAGAAGGCGCTACAAAACGTGTCAAATTTTAAAAAGCATACAATTTTCATG
>JAUELG010423129.1:0-13758 GCA_031471515.1 Dendraster excentricus | reverse complement strand
CCGCCCCCCCCCCCCCCCCCCCACACACACACACACACTTTTGAGGCTCAAAACAAAGAAAGACATAATGATAAAATAAAGAAATACATAACAGTTCAAATATGTTCGCCCCCCACTTTCAATACCATTCCGTGGTCCCCTTCACGTATGTGTGTGTTTTCCTTATGTGTATAATTATGATAATCAATTTAAATATCCATTTATTCATCGAGAATCATTACAAATCATGATTATACTGTGTAAGCATTGGGTTTAAATAACATCATTATATGTTGTATAAGTATTTTCGGTAGTTCAGTTTCCTGCAATATACTGTTACACGTCATCCGTTCTGGAGATCGTGTCTATTTGTGTGAAATCACTTCACTGTCATCGATCTGTTTACACTCAAACTTAATTGTCATGCGCTTAGTCTCTCCTTCACAAGGGTCGATTCCAACAAATGTATTGGACGGTTCAACATCACATGAACGATGTCCTCCGCATACATCAGTCAAAATGTGCATGCAGTCGTAATAGCAGTCTGGTCCGGTCCCGTATCTAGCGAACACGAGGTGAATTTTACCAGTAGCGCAGGCCAATATGCCGCTCCTACGTTCCCTAATCACCACCTCGTGGACAACTCCTAAATGGATCGACATTAAAACAAACAAAATAAATTTGTCACTTTATTCTTTTGAGTTCTTCTATTCTTTCGTAATCACTTTTTTGTTGCCTTATCATCTCCTCCTGTATCCTTTCTTTAAACACTGTCTTTTTCTTCCAGGCCCGTAGCTGGATTTTTCATGGGGATGTGGATAATTTACCTAGACCACTAGCACAAAATGTTCGAGGCTTAGAACTTGTTGACCTTGTTGATGGTATAGGGTGTGTGTAAGCACCCAACGTGGGTCCTACCCCCTGGCTACGGACTAATTAATTGGGTGTTAAACTAAAATCTTCTTCTTGTTCATAATTCTTTTCTGCATCTAACTTTTATTTTCTTCCTCTTCATAATATTCAATTTGTTCTTCTACTTTTTAATCTTCTTCTTCATCAACATGTTTTTCTTTCTTTTTTATTATTGCCTTAACTGTTAGAAGTTATTACAGTATATTACATGTTACTTAAATGTTGACAAACTCGCACCTGGTATCGTAGTCGGAGCCATCGAACTGCTCCGGTGCTGCTCCGGGCCTGGTTTCGTAGTCGGAGCCATCGAACTGATCTGGTGTTGCTCCGGGCCTGGTTTCGTAGTCGGAGCCATCGAACTGATCCGGTGTTGCTCCGGGTCCGAGGTGCAGGAATACCCGGTATCGGTTTCCTCACATATACCATCGCGACATGGATTACTCAGGCAATTTGCAAAATAAAAAAGTACATTTAATTTACGTAAGTAAAATATAGGTTTTCCCGTCCAATTTCCAACAATACGGGCCAAAGTTTCTTCATGTGCATTCAATATCGTTCACTTGCCGTGTAGGAGTCGCTCTGGTAGTTCAAATATATTTTCCGAGCATGAATATTAGTACATTGGCAATCAAATGTCAAATCGCGAACTTCAAATTCGCCAATGGGCATTTGATTTTATCATTAGGCGATGAGCATTCAATTTGATACGGTACGCGTGACAATTGCTCGTTAGTGCATTCAATTTTGTTAAAGGGTGACCAATTTCCAGAAATATTAATTCGATTTTAGTTACTCAAATAACATCCATACGTACTCACAAATACACATAAATACATGTACTTGTCTGTATACAGCCATATACATACGCGCACACACATGTATGATATTCAATGACTTATCTTTTATATCATCATCACCACGTTCTAGTCCCTTAACATAGTCTCGACCATTTCGTCGTGCTATATATTTTCCTTTTCAGATATACTTGTGAACATTTCTTCTTCACTTTTTGATATTCATCAATTTCTTTTCTTAGTTGATTTTTTGCTTACCATTATCTGTTTTCATAATCTGTATCTTTAATTCCATCATGATTTGTTTAAAGACCTCTCGCAGATTTGCCAGACCAATTGAACAAAAACAATATTTTGACTCTGATATAATTACAGAAACTCTGTCCCACTTAAACTTGGGTTTTGTCAAGCGTTAAACGGACAATGACATTAACTGTCATTTTATTGAAGCGTGTACAAAATTTGGTATAAGGTGTTGATTCGCCTACCTGGTAGGCTGCAGATATAACTGAGTCTTGCGTCCATCTTGAAGCTTTGCTGGAGGACTTGGCCCAGCTTTCCATCCTTGATGAGCTTTGGGACGAGTCGGACTAGCGTGCCGTTCACCTTGCTGGTTCCACACCACCTCGGAGTCTCCGGACACGTCTCTAAAGCTAAGTGCAAAAGGGAGGAGTTTATTAAATGTAATAATACTAATACTGAGTATGGACAACTCCAGCATCACGGACATTCATTACACATCAGAGAAACTAACGTCTAACCTATATTTTGCTTACAAAGCAATAGCATGGTTAAATATGCAAAAAAGTATCAGAACACTTATGCCATTCGTTACTGAGTAATTCTGCAAAATGTGCGCCATCACGGACATTAAATTATTAGGACATGACGTTTTGCATCCATACACATCTTTGCAAAAGTTTATCAGTTCTGAGACCTCACAAAGGTAATTTAAGTATTTAATTATAGACAAGGCAATGGTGAATTAAATCCAAGTCGTATTCTATGAAATGGGCAAGGCGTGAGTGATTTAGACAACAAAACGTCATGGACATTACAATTTCAGCGTCACAGATGCTTGTGTCTATTTTCTCTATACTCAGAAGTAACCCGCAAATTATGCTCCAATGTACATAGAACGTTTTAATTGTACACTTGATATGCAATCAAAGAGTTTTGAGAAAAAATAATCTTTCATTTTTTTGTTTCAATTAGCAAAACATTACTTTCAAAAGAGCAACAATTCTTTTAAATATGATAAAATTTGAAATGTTTAAACAGAAAGTGCAGTAAACCAAATGTTCAACTATTTAAAACAATTAATTATGTTTTGATGAGGTACAATGCTGTTGTATGCCAAAAAAAAAATATAGATTAGTTGTGTACATTATGAGCATACCACATGGAAAATCATAGACTTATAGTATATCTTGCAATTTTATCATACTATAAGAGATATAACCATCATGTTCACCTCCCAGTAAGTTATAGTCAAGTGTTTGTTGTTTATTGAGACATGCATGTTCAAATTGATCAAGGAATTTAGTTTTATAAATAGTTCAGATTACCGACTCAACGTTAACTATCTGATAAACGATACAGTTATTTTTAAACTTGAACCAGGAAGGTAGTAGTCATTTTTTTTTTTTTTTTTTTTTTTTTTTTTGGGGGGGGGGGGGGCGTTTTATGCTTTATCTTATTTAGTGGCTAAAATAAGACATTTACAAAAGAAAATAATGCTTGAAAATATTTAGCGCGCTTTTTTAAATACAGTTCACTGTGTATGTAATGTTCGTGGCGTAATGTCCGTGATGTCATTCTGGACAAACCATCAAATATTTTAGTAAATGCTCTTGATATGCTTATACACTTGATATACTTGATATCACATTTATAGGTTTGCAACTGAATCTTGAACTGAATTAAATACAGATTTGTGATTCTACAAAAACTTGTATATATAAAACGTCACGGAAATTACATATCAATGGAGTAAGAATCAAAATTTTATCCAAGAACAGTTTTCAAAATGTAAACATTTTATACAATATCATTTTAATGATGTTATTAAAACAAAGCATAAACTACACATTAGAAGTGCAATCATTGTTCTGATTTTTGTCTAATTTCAATGGCCAACAAAATATTTTTGATACAAATATAAATCATGCCAAACTATACCAATTACTCTCACAACACACTAACATCAAACGAAAATCTAAGCGAAACTTTGATATACCGAAACGATACCATATCAATCATACATAACTATACACAATAATATCACGAGACCCTCACAGAAAACCAACAGCTACGTTATACTTTAACCCGTTGAGGACGATTTGATTTTTGTATAACATGCATTCCCCATAGACTAAAGCCCGAAATATTGCGGGACCAGTCCACAGCGGGTTAATATACCGAAATGATACAAATATCAATCATACATAAGTTACACAATATTTCACAACACCCTCACAGCAAACCAACATTTACGTTATACCTGTACAGAAAGGATACACATATCAATAAATGATACACAATTTCTATAAAGAAATCAACACATACATGTAAACATATTCAAAACAGACATTACAAACTTATAAGAGTACTTAATATGCTGAAATAATTGCAGATTACTTTATAATTGGTGAGTAATTTTAATTAAAAACAAGCATCTTACCGCTGACTGAGAGTGGTGTCCAAACGATCAACAGCAATGCGAGGCCAAGGCAGAGTCGTACGAATCCTTCCTGAAAATTCATATGTTTTTTTTGAAGTGAACATATTTGAACAAACATATAAGTCAAATTAAGATTACTATTTCTATCAAGGGCGCTCAAAGCCATCGAGACAGTTATGCACATATGTAATTTCGCATCTGGTGGACCAGAAATATATTTCAACATCTTAACATACTGTATTTTGTAAATTGAAAAAGCATACAATTCCAAAGATAGAATAAATTATCTTTTATTAAATAGCTACAGTTTCCATGAATGTATCCGATTAAAATCTATGTAGAAGGACAGTAATCTAGGTTTGACCAGATCTGTACTTTCTCAGTCTTAAGAGTAAAATCGACACTCACCATTGTCAGTATAAAGCCACAAAATGGTCACAAATCGTCAAATTATTGTCTCTGATGATTTTTTTTTTTGTAAAAACTTACGAATTCGTTCTCTTTCAAAAAATTCAATCGCAAATTAATAACCGTATTCGTATGAAAGATCCTACGTGTCCTGTGTCAGTCGACTAAACACCGACGATTCCAAATCTCAATTTATATACTTTCCATTTGTTTACGCAATTATTTATACCATCGCCGTGCAGTATTTATTTATTTAAGTAGTTTAGTATTGCTTGTTGCTATGATACCTTCGACCTTCGTTGACAAGATTGCAGATGTAATATAGATATTTTATAAATGCATTTAATTCGAGATGGATATTTATTGAATACTTTTAAGTTGAAAATATTTTGATTGATTTCAACCATTGTTTAGTGGTACACGATCCGCAGTTTACGATATTCTTCATTTTGTTCCAATATCATAACCAGAGAAGATCCGGAAATTAAAACAGGATTCCAAGAAATGACAGATGTAATATAAATTCACAATGCGTAATCCTTGTTTGATTTCCAGGTAATATTTGTTTAGATAGCTGGACGAAATGGTCACAAATAGTCAAATTATTGTATCTGATTACAACTTAGTTCTCTTTCAAAAAATTCAATCGCAAATTAATAACCGTATTCGTATAAATGATCCTACTTGTCCTGTGTCAGTTGACTAAACACCGACGATTCCAAATCTCAATGTATATACTTTCCATTTGTTTACGCAATTATTTGTACCATCGCCGTGCAGTATTTATTTATTTAAGTAGTTTAGTATTGCTTGTTGCTATGATACCTTCGACCTTCGTTGACAAGATTGCAGATGTAATATAAATATTTTATAAAGGCATTTAATTCGAGATGGAACTTTATTGCGTTCTTTTAAGTCGAGAATATTTTTATTGATATTCAACCATTGTTCAGTGGTACACGATCCGATATTCGTGATTTCGTTCCAATATCACAACCTGGCAAGATCCAGAAATTAAAACAAGATTCCAATGGGTGACAGGTGTAATAAAAAATACACAATTTGTAATCGTTGTTTGATTTCCAGATCATATTTGTTTAGATTGTTTGGAAAAAAAAATGACAAGTGCAGAGCGAAGACATGTGAACGAAAGAATCAGTTTGAAAGGAGGCAGATATATATGTCTTGAAACATCATTCTACAATATGAACCGTCATACACAATGCTCCCTAAAATAAAAGCTATTCATACAGTGTATCCGGTATCATGCATAAGAAACAAAATGCATGCCACTTCAGATGTATAACGTTATATCATTTTACTAAAGACATATGAAGAGTTTACTTCAAAAAGGCGCTATATCCACTTTTTCAACTTTCGAGAAAAACTCGTTTTTTTGCCCTGCTTTGTACACGGGCCTATGAGGAAAATTAAACTTTCTATACTATTTTGATTTTGAGTGAGTAATTTGACGTATCATGTAGCTTCCAAGAAAGCTACGTAGCTTGTAAATGTAATGTAAATTTAGATATAAATTAAAATTTTACGGAAAGTGGATTTAGCGCCTTTTGGAAGTGAGCTCTTCATATCGAATGGAGTAGTTGGGTGTTAATTGGGGGACCTCGCTAGTCATAACGGCCGCTAGTCATAAGGACCGATAGTCATAAGGACCGCTAGTCATAACATGTAACTACCTATATGTGAATGGCCGCTATTCATTAAACGAATAGGTGGTCACTATTCATAATCAATCAAGGTAAAGGAGTTTACACGCTATACGCTACATGCTATGAATAGCGGTCCTTATGGCTAGCGAGCGGACCCAATTTAAAAGATGCAATCGTATCCGAAATAGGTTTCTTGCACCCTCACTGCCAAGACCTCGCCCCCTTTCGCGTGTTAGCATCACGTCTGTCATGAAATTTAGAATAGAAATCTGCCTCATGGGAGTCAGTACCCTTTTCCATTCTCACCCTACCCGCCCTATCAAGGTCCATACTTTGCCATTGTATAGATATATATCTAGGGCTTAGCGCCACAAGGCCGTATCTATATTTTTGGCGAAATGGAGATTTCGGTATCAAAATGCTCAGAAAATGTGAGGTTTTTTCTTAGACACAAAGCCCTTTTTGCAGTAATACACTTCAGTGTATACTCCAACGATTGACTGCAAAAATGCACCGTAAAGGGAAACGTGAATATTTTGAACATCTACAATTTTACGATCAACAAATGTGCATACGCTCATGATTAACAAAAAAACATGAATTCATTAATTCAAGTTGAAAACGTTTTTAATGATTTTTACTTGTGCGCATTTATTTAAAACATTCTAATTTGAATAAATGGGTAAAGATAATAACACACTAAAATATACACAGTCATTACTGCATGGTATTTACAACTTATACACAAATTATTTTGAAATGCATCTACTTGTCTTAAATCTGACATACGGTACATAATAGTGAAAAGAATGTATATACATTTTGTTACAACTTAGCTTCGTTTTAAATACTTGTTTTTTAATGAAAAGTCGTATTGCTCGATAATTCTAAATTATACAAAATGTATAACGTATATTTGATTCAATTTTGTTCATTTATTTTCATAAAAACAGAAAGCAATTGATAAGTGTAAACATTAATGACTATACTATTAATGACTATTAAATACTATACTATCTAAGTCCCTTCAAAATTATTTACAATATACAACATGTACCACAAATTTTGAAACCTACCGCGACAAAAAGAAAAATCGTACTAGGCTCGAATTCTCGAATTACAAAACAAAACCTTAAACATTTTTAGGTTAACATCCGGTAGTTCAATTTACATTCTAAGCACACGTTATTACAATAATCAAGGTATATTTAGTTTTTAATTTAAAATTCAAGAATGTGTACATAATCATGTTTTGAAAATTAAATGATTTTTAAACTGCATACCAAATGCAAATTCAGCCGCTATCACCTAAATGAGTTATATCTACGAACCAATAATTATTTCTTACATTATAATCAAATATCCTTACTATAATACAAAAAAGGGTTTTGTGCTGACCTAAAGTCATGAAACAATATGAGTATTACTCTTCGTTTAAAACTGAAATGCAAAGTGCAACATGGGTTTTGAAAACCACATTTTGCAAAATACATTTTCTTAAAAAGGAATTATTTTTAGTTTAATTTGAGCGTGAATGACAATATAAATCCACACAAATCAACTATGACATTCATCTATTTACATAATTTTACAACCAATATTGTTATATTATTACATTATAATAACACTTTAACGTGCACTAGATGCAATTGCAATGTACATAACTTGTTGACACTTGAATGCAAGAGTACACTTTTAAATCAGCCTATTTTTCTTTGCACATTTTCAATCATTTAAATATTTCTAGTCAGTTTCCTCTTTATGTTTGATATAATTTAGTATCGTTACCCAACATCAATAGAGTCGTTTAATTACCCTTTGTTGACAATGATATTGGGGTATTGGGTTTGTATATAATCCGTATTACTTTGTAAATCGTCGGTATATTTCCTTCAATTGGTCGGATTTTGCGTTTAAACATGCCAGTAGATCATTCTTCGAGAACGAATACTCACATTGCATAACCCTAATTTCCATTATTATGTAGATCTACACTCGTACCTTAGACTCATGCCGTTGCCTAGGAAAGAAAAAAATGAACTACAGCAGTCAGTACAAGGATCATATCCAATCAATTCATTGGACACGTGGATATGACATGAGGCAACACCTTCGCATTTAGAATTCAAGATGGATGTGCAATCGGATAAACAGGTCGGCCCCTGTCCGTACTTAGCGGTCGTGACGTGAATGGTACCCGAAGGGCAGACGGCGGTGTAGTCTGAACCCTCCGATATGGGTTTGAACCCGGTGGTATGAATGGAGAGGATTACTAGATAAAGTGGCATAAAGATAAAAACAATATATATGATTAGTATTTATACCAATTATTACTGGCCGTCAACTTCACCATTAAACAATTATGATAAACATCACACCCTTCATTCTGATTTGGCTTTATAATATGATAATATGTCTTGCTTGTGTTCTCTGATTGTTACTTTACTTAAATCGAGCCCATTATTTTCATTACCTCATTCCTCTTCACCATCATGTTCATTATCATAATTGATCTTTTTTTAATTAGACGGTCGAAAAATATTGTGTCGTTTTGGTTATGAGAACAACTGAGGCAGATAATTAATTAAATTACCGATCCTCATCAATATTTATCAAATGATTACTACCAACATTAAAAGTAGTACTCTGATATTTTGTAATGAGTTTAACAAACTTGAATCTTTGTTTTTACTTGGTTCTTTGATCGGTGTCAAGAGGGGTGGCTGCGTAGTTCGACCAGCGATGCTTTCTAGCAGGAGTTTGGATGCAAGAGTCGAAGTCGGATGCTGAGCCGCTTGGCTGGTCATAGGCGCCCCATCGCGTCGTACTGACTCCGTACTGAAGGTCAGATCACGAGTCGGTTGGCTAGTCACGGGCGCCTCACTTGGTGATTCAGACACTTGGATGGGAGGTGAAGTGCTGCGCTCGGTCGGCTGGTTGGTCGCAGGCTCGTGGGTTAGTCCTTTTGACTCCGTGTTGTGAGTTGTGATGTCTTGTGTCGAGGAATAATTTTGTTGGTCCTCGTTCGAAACGCAGGAAACCCCAGTCGCAGTTTCCCTACACAATCCATCTCCACATGGATTACCTAGGCAACCTGTTAACAAGTTGAAGAAAGGGAACTCGACATTAATTTATTGCATATACGATATAGGCCGCTTCACTGTAAAACGTTTGGTATACGTAGATATATTTGTGTGTTTTTTTTTTCACCTTCTGGGCATTGTTTCATTACTGCACATTTCATATAAATTTACAAGCCCTATCCATTTTACGGTTGGTTACAAACTGACCGTACATTTTTAAAAAGCATTTGGTATATTATACAGTTTCTATTTTCCTTCATTAGAAATAACAAATTATAATATGAGGACAACACCTAGTTTTAGATATACACGCACATTCAAATCCATCTCTAATGATGCACAATTAAATATTTGGTCTTGAAATCTTGCAGAACATTTCTTTAACGAATATTGCTATATTACCTTCAAAGTTGTTTATGGAAAATTATGATTATGATAATTATGCTACAAATATTTGATACAGTATATAAATTTATGTATTCAAAACGTATCTTATATTCACTATACATATTTTGTTATATATTTTATTGTAGTGTTGCCTAACCATCTATGTGGCCTTTTAATCCACAAGCTCTGCTTCCAAGATTGGCCCCTCCACATTCTCTTCGAACTGTTTATATCCTAAGTTAGTTAAAATCAATTTGTTATATATGTTGTTTGAAATATTGCACTCATTATGATGTCCATTGTTTGTTTATTTGAAATGTGGAAAATAAATACGAATACCTTGTTGTATTCTTATCATCCAAAAGTAATGAAACACGTGTATTACCTGGTATGCGGCAGACACTATAGCCAACCCGGATGTCTTTTCTGAAGCTGCGTTGTGTGATAAACTTTCCCGGTTGTATAAACTTCGGGATGAGTTGGATTCGCGTGCCATTTACATCCGTGGACGCACACCGTACCGACATCGGTACCGTGTAGTCTACCCCGTAAAACAAGTCCATGCATGTTTCTTGAGCTGAAGGTAAGACAACAAGGAACATGAGGAAAGTGACAGAGGGAAAATGTGATAACACTTATTAAAGTCATGCTATTAATAATGTTACATAAACTATTACTACATCTATTATATATTATTTATAATACATGTTTTGATAATTCTACTAATAATGGAAATCATTTGGATATAATGACTATTTTTTGAACATTGCAAATTATCTACTCAACCATTTCATCGGTCTAATGAACAAGAAAACTAACTCAGATGACTGATGATTCTCTATAGGACGTTTCGTTGACTGGTGTTCAGATTCACTATTCCAATCGTATAGCTAATCAGCAGCTCATTGTTCTGATTAAGGGATGTACATTTTTGTGTGTAAACACGACTAAAATAAAAAATAAATAAATAAACAAGTATTTACCGGAAACTCCAGGCAATGTCCAGCAGGTCATAGCGAATGCGAAGCCGAGGCAAAGTCGAAGAAGTTTTTCCTGCGGGGGAAATTAAAATGAAATATTGGTTAATTCGATAATTTTAACGTTTCTTGGGAGGAGGGAATGGGGCTAAAACAGTTTTCTGGAACAAAATAGATTTATCTGTTCCAATGAATATGAGCTGATTATGACCTAGACAGTAAAGTGATTCTATTAAAGGAAATGATCCGTTTCCTTAAAAAATGTGCAGGTTTATATAATAAATCTGACGATTTCCCCGACTTGACAATATGTTCATTCGACAATTCCGCCCTTAATGATAATACCACTGGGATGGAATTATTGTATGGAATATCATACCTCTGAAATGGTAAGTTCGGGTAAATGACAATAGTGGTAGCCTCAAAAGATGGTGATGGCTCAGAGGGGACATAAAGAAACCTGTACAAGCGTAAAACTGTTGGTCATAAAATAGGTTAACAATATCAGTAATTACCATATTTTACTATATCACACAGCAAGTCCTCTGTCGGAATTTCGTTTATTGATAACGATGATAGCTTTATCTACAAGCACGACTGTTTAGCAAAAACAGCGACCGATAAAAATGTTCGCCCGAATAGCTCTGATCTCACTATCAGAATGTCCTACTTGGGAGCCGAAACTCGCCTTAAATTGATTTGATGACGCCCATAACAGAGCATCACAACATTCGTAGCCATGGTAACATTACGTCATTCGATACCATCAAAGTTCGTATTCATCATTGTTTATGTCCATTTCCCTGGTGATCTGTTTAAGGAAAATATAAAGAAAATAACAAATAAGGAGAGAGAGTACAATATTTCAAGAACAATAGACGATGTATGCCTAGAGCAAAACGGGACAATCTGACAGAATCGAGGGCTTAGAGCAACAAGGCCGTATCTGCATTTCAGCCATTTTGAGAAATCAAGATTTTAATATATGAAGGCAGTTTCAAGATGGAAGATTTACTACACATCGTAACTAAAAGAGTGGTACAAAGCAAGGCTGTAGTGAAACGGTTATCAGTCGGATATCCGACCGTGATGTCGATTACCAGATTCAGATTTTTCGGATACGCGTAACGGGGAAAATGTAAAACAAAATATTATAAACATTATTCAAACAAATGAAATTACTGCTGATAAAGCTTTGAGTCCCTGAAAAATCTCGCATTTTTTTCAAGCAGTTTGATACCGAAATCTCAATTTCGCCAAAAATGCAGATACGGCCTTGATGGGCTAAGCCCTAAAAGTCCTGGACGTGCCTTGAATGGCATTTTTAAGTAATGGTGAGAACTGAATATTTTGCCAAATCAAAGCGAGAGATATTAATAGATGGCAGCAAAATAATACGAAGTATCACTCGCTGTAAGTGGCATTGTGTAATTTCCTCCTGAGTGAATTATAATCGATTAAGGGTGTATGCGTAAGACAATGGAGTTCGAAAATATCGTTGCAAATTGGAAAGGCAGGGTATCACTTGCTGAAAGTGACTTTGTTTGATTTCATCCTTGAGCGAAATATAATCGACGAAAGGTGCATTCCTAAGACAATGGAGTTCGAAAACGTCGTTGCAGATAATAGTAAAAAAAATATAATAATAATAATAAGAACATTTGTATAGCGTAGCAACTATAAATATATACTCTACTGCGCTTGTAAAAAGCTCCTTTTAAAGTGAACAAAAACAAACAAAATCGGAACATGCAAATAATCTTATGGAAAGGCCGCTTGAACATATGTATTTTAAACATAGACTTAAATGTATCAATACTTACAATATTTCTCAAAAAGAATGGTAAGCTCTTCCATAGTTTTGAGGCGACACAAACAAATGGACGATCGCCAAAAGTTATCTTGGTTTTGGCAAAGCGGAAAGGCAGTCAATTAATACAATAAATGGAAGTAATAAGGGCATAATGGACAATTATTCTCAACACAAAGTGGTAATTAATTATTGTAATGACGAAGTCAACTTTTTGTTGATAAAAATCGGTTAGAAAACGCTGAAATATCCATTGCGGTAACCATTTCTTATTATTGTGGGGCCCCACAATGATTCAACTTTATACCAATCGTTAAAATGTCAGAATGTCCTACTTGGAAGCCGAAACTTGCCTTAAATTGATTTGATGACGCCCATAACAGAGCATCACAACATTCGTAGCCATGGTAACATTACGTCCATCGATACCATCAAAGTTCGTATTCATCATTGTTTATGTCCATTTCCCTGGTGATCTGTAATAAGGAAAATATAAAGAAAATCAAATAAGGAGCGAGAGAGTACAATATTAAAAAACAATAGACGCTGCATGCATAGAACAAAACGGGACCAACAAGGCGGTATCTGCATTTCAGCCATTTTGATAAATCAAGATTTTAGGATATGAAGGCAGTTTCAAGATGGAATATTTACTAAAACATCGTAACTGAAAGAGTGGTATAAAGCAAGGCTGTAGTGAAACAGTTATCAGTCGGATATCCGACCGTGATGCGTAACGGGGAAAATGTAAAACAAAATATTATAAACATTATTCAAACAAATGAAATTACTGCTGATAAGGCTTTGAGTCCCTGAAAAATCTCGCATTTTTTTCTGAGCATTTTGATACCGGAATCTCAATTTCGCCAAAAATACAGATACGGCCTTGATGCTCTAAGCCTCGAAATCCTGGACGTGCCTTGGGTGGCATTTCAGAGTAATGGTGGAAAGTGAATATTTTGCAAAATAAAAGCGAGAGAAATTAATAGATGGCCAAAGAAAAATACTACGAAGTATCACTTAGTGTAAGTGGCGTTGTATGATTTCTTCCTGAGCGA
>JAUELG010423018.1:0-12791 GCA_031471515.1 Dendraster excentricus | reverse complement strand
CCCCCCCCCCCCCCCCCCCCCCCCCCCCCCCCCCCCCCCCCCCCCCCCCACATTCGAGTGCCCCCGATATACAGGCGCGGTGGAGCACCCGGATTTCCGTATCATTATAGGTCCGCGCTATTTAAATTTCAAACGGCCTTTTTACTGAATCCATAACAGTGGTTTCAAAAACGCAAAATATTTAAATCCGTTTGGTGCCATTTTTAGTCCAAACACCGGTCTGAAACTTTCCTAACTAACTTGGTTACGAACTCAATGCGTGTGCGAAACTGATATGAAAATCTATTGAATACTATTTGAGATTTTAGTGTTTTTGAATTTTATCCATTGATAAACAGGTTATCTATTTTTGTGCTGACACTACCCTATCCAGCAATACATAAATTAGAGACTTAGTAGGTATAATAATAAGGATTGAATCTATTAAAGGGTGAAGTTTCAGCTTGGCCAATGTTGCACTTTTAGAGTTATGAGTATTTTTTTCAAGAGCATGAATTTAAAAATTTGCAGTCGGTATGCTCTACTGCGTATGCGCCTGACTATGTACAAAATTGGTATCGGTCATCCCCGCTCTAGCAAATCAGCTGACCCGACATTGCAGCAGATCGCCCATTGTCTATATAACGATGGCATGAAAGATATTTACACGCGCATTTTTGATGAAAACAGCTTTGCAATATCAATTACAAGCTTAAGGGTGGCTTAAGGACGCTAATTAGGTCCCGGTACCAGCTTTTTCTTCGGGGGCAAATCGAGACGTGCGTCAATAGGCATTCTTCCATGAACAAAAGACGAGTCACCGCATAAATTTGCCGGGGACAAATTTGTGGTTGAGTAGGGCATGTGAGATAACCTCTCTATTCAGATCGTCCGTTGAAAAAAAAAAAACATTCCAGCACATGTGGTTAGCTATTGTCTAGGTAGTCGCAACTCGTAACTGTCAAAGTGTGAGAGAAGCTTTTTAGATTTGCCGGAACTGTCCCCGCTTTGCGGGACTTCTCCCGAAAGTGTGAATGGGGGGTTGATATGGAAATTAAATTACTTTGCGACATTTGGCATGGTACCATAAAACCATAAAAATGTAGCCATCGTATGGCTGATAAGAAACATAACCGTTTCATAGGGATGTAGGGACATCCGTGTCATCATTATGTCGTGACTGTGCCTATAATCACGTACGGATCAGATCAACTTTTTTTAATACACCCAATTGTTTTGACATATTGATGTACTTTAAACAGAAGGCTCGTATTTTGCAAAAGAACAAATCAAACCAGAACAATTATAAAATGATGCGACTTTATTAGCATGCTGCGGTCAAAGTTTATACTAAGTGCGTTTTTTCACTCGTTACCACCAGGATTATTTTAACGTGTTGTAATTGAAAAATACATTGACTTTCAGGAAATACCGATCATAGGTTCCGCCTTGATAACCTGACGGGAGAGCTGAGTCTACAGGTGTCGTCTTCTTCGCCGCTAGGACCCGGGCTACGTCTCCTTACACTACGATGCCATCACCGCGGAACGGGTGGCGAATTACGAAAAGAATATGACCTTAATACGACGATTCACATAATCCCGTCTCACAACACGACAGTGCGTGGCGAAATTACGTACAGGCGGCACGAGGTGAGGAAACAAACAAACCAACAAATACACAAACTTGTATGAGCTTATTCGTGTTTGTGCAATCAGTGGCGTAATGAGCCCAAACTTCTGTTTGGCCTAAACTAAATCCGCATCACCACCGTATATAGCGAGGGAGCGAAGCGACCGAGCGGAGAGGGAGGGGTGGCAGGGGGTCGGCCCCCTCCCACGGTAGCGAGCTTTTGCATTTTTGGAATTGAAACTGTGCAATCTGGTGCATGGCTAGAAAGGAAATTCTGACTTGACGACATGTAATATAACGTGCGTCAGTGCATCATGATGGATTCATGAAGAAAAAACAAAATACCGTCCAAGAATAATATTCGCAAAATAATTATTACTTGACAAAACATTGTATTAATGACGTATACAAGAGTGTTTTTGCATGTTTTACCTAGAAGTTATGCAATCTGGTGCATAATTGGGAGAAAAATCTGTCTTGACATAAAGTTAAATCTGATTGTCTTGTCGAAAGAAATACTCCTTTTTTCAATCATTGTTATCCAAGTAGGGAAAGGCCATCATCAAATATATTATATGGGGAGAGGACAAGCACCCACAAGCCCCCCCCCCCCCACCCCCGCTCCTCCCCTCCAGTACGCCAGTGGGTGTTATCAATGTAGAGCTGCTACCCGGGAGCTGTTAAGTCATCATACATGTTATGCTGTATAATTTACTTCGTGTCCTTGTTTGTGCTCGTGTGTGTGTTGTGTTATTGTTTTCATATTAATTATAAGGGATAAGGGGGAATTTGTCCGAAATTTAACTGCATGATGATCTTGACTACAAATTGCACCAGTCTAAACTCAATTATGCAGCTTGCCAGTATTAGGCCACACATTGCCCACAAGGGGACTAGAGTTCTGGTTTGAACTTTTCACACACTGTTTGCGATTTCGAACAGTGAATGCACTTGGAAATAATTATATTGAAAGCGTAAAGAACGTGGACACGTTTGCTTACCACATAACAATATACATTGGCTAATTTAAAAATATATCCAAGGAAGATGATAAGGTCTTTGTTACGGTTCCTATATAATTGTGTGAATAAATGTGTGACATAGACATTGAGCGTAACCCGCCAACCGCAATGCACATAACAAACCACGTGGCATCAAATGCGTACGGTTGTGCATTTGGCAAGATATCACACCCGTGATTCGCGTGAAATTGTTTGCTGACTAGAAGATCATTTACAATAGACCGCTTCTGTAATGTATGCAACAAATATGCGTATGAAGTCAAACCCCTTGTTGGCAAGCCTAGCAAAAGTAACCATGTCCGGCAAGCTCCGACAAACTTAGCTTGCCGGACCTAGTTACTATTGCTTAGCTTGCCAACGGGAGTCTGACGTCATACGCATATTATTTGGATACATTAAAGAAGCGGTATATTGTTCGTTGACTAGAAGATCATTTACAATTGGTTGCTTGAATAAATATCTATAGTAGATATGAACTCATTTATAATGTGTGACATATAGGCGTAATCCACACTGTCCAGGCTTCGCAATATACCCATGGCAAACAACTCGGCGTGAAATAAGTATAGTCATGCATTTGGCAACCTACCAAACACGCGAATCACTTAAAGGAACTACAGAATACAGCGTATGTTGGCACTTATTCCATAGATTACTTGTAAAATAGGTCTGTCGAAAAAAATAACTCCATGAAAGTAAACGCAGATTTGATTCTAGAATAATATTCTGATGCAAAATCTCACTTACCTGCTAGTTTATGCCCCGCCTACATTTTGGTTTAGCATCGGCAACGTGATTGACATTTTATTGGATTACGTCACCTAGCGCATTTAATTCATTAGTCCGGTCTTAGATGACGTCACATTTTAGAGATTTAAAAGGGGCGTTCCCAGGACAATTAGATATCTACTAATTACCCGCTTATTGACTGATTTTATCAGTACTGACTCCCGAATTGTTTTCTCGAGGAAAAAATACGTAGGCCAATGAAGAAATTGTATAACAAAATTGTCAAAATTGAGCCTTCTTGACGCCTTCTTACTTTTCATAAGGAATAAACATGTTGTATGTAATGTATACGTACCATGGTCCACAGTAAGCATCAAGCACCAAGTATAATCCGGTGAAAAACAGTTGCGTAGCTACGCGGGGGGAGGGGGGGAGGATCCCTATTCCCAATCGCACTGATCCAATTAAATATAGATTAATGCATTAAGCATCTCATCTCGTTGCCAGGGTGACTTAGTGGTCAACAGAACGATCAATCAGATCGTGTATAGGCGTTGGTTCCGGCTCGCCAATGCAACCATCTTGGGAGATGATACAGCGGTAACTTACTTTCGCGCCAACGTACGAAACATCGACATCGACAGTTTGGAAGAAGGAGAAGAAGAAATGGAGGAAGAAGGAGAAGAAGAGGAAGGAGAAACGCAAAGAGCAACGATCGGTAAGACCTAGATACTGATGATGGTTTCAATGACATTAACATCAATTTAACATGGCGTAGCTTCGGGGGGAACGGGGGTTGATTCCCGCTTAACCCTCACCCCTCTCCCCCCTTCTGCCCACATATTTATACTATAACAATGATACCGCATATAATAAAGCTAAGTTCCAAAATGTGCTAAGTGCTAAATCCAAGTAAAAAATTAGTTAACAATATCAGCGCACTAATGAGCTGCGTAGCTTGCTTTAAGAAAATGTTAAGACAAATATATTAATCAAAAGAAAATTATTGAAAGTTCATTTGTTTATATTCACGTAAACATGTGTACGAAGTTGGATAAGAAACCTCTTTTTCTCCGAGATTGAAAAAGTGGATTTAGCGCCATTCGGAAATAAACTGTTGCGGAAATATGTTTTTGTTTACAAAAAAGGACAAGGTGAGCCCAGCCAAAACAAGTTTGGAACGATTGTTTAACCGCCCTTTTCTCATGTTATCTATTGGTGGTCTCAGGTGGTCTCAAACAGAGTATGTGTTTAATTGATTGGCAATTACATGTGCGTTATTCTATTGATAATGTAGATATATGATTAATCAAGCGAAAATTGGTGTCATTTTAAATTTGAGGTGATTGCTAGTCCACTAATGCATTGTGGTAGGTGGCTCAATCATGTTTTGTACGTCAATCTCTATAACTTTCATATGCTGCAACATGTTAATTAATTAATCTCTCTTTATCAAGATATATTCCTCACTCGTACGTTACCACGCAATGTATCTGGTCACGTGACATTCACGATAAGGATCACGGAAACCGAATGCAGACGGCAGAGTGAGGATTTCCAAGGTGTTCGGAGCATAGACATCGACGCCAACATCAGCATATGGCGGGTTTTAAGCCGAAACGTCACTATTTATAGCAACATGACGCAATGGAGCAGGGTGAGTATAAATCGCGTGTTCAACATATTCAGAACATGTATATTGTATTATGTTAAGACCCAGAACAAAATAATACTAGTGTGACTGTCTTATTCAGAAAGTACCATATTAATTGGACGGCTACAATTACAACAACGTCTCTCTTAAATCTGTTGGAAAATATCCCATGCCCCATGCCTCAAGAACAGGGCTGACACTAAACCACAGAAGCATAGAATATACATTGTCAGTTACTCTATAACCACTGTTCACATCATCTCCTAAACCTCCCATTGAACACGTGCGGTTCTCGCATTCATCATGGTAAGTGCATCACAAATAGAAACTTCGATGAGCTGTTTTAATTTCGAATTTCTTTTCCGTAATAAAGGTATATATAAATCATGATAAAAGTGTTTAAATATGTATCTACTGGATTTTTCCAACTGTGTACACACCAGGTCTAACGAGTAACACATATCACTTTGCATTTTCTATTATTACTCAGCCATGTTCACAAACTACTTAATGGACATAATTATCAAATCACAGTAATGCACCTTGTGTTAACAACTATATAACTATATATTTAGCAATTGTCAGACCTGCCATGAAAAAGAATAATCCTCCGTTGCAGGAAATATACTTGTGATTGTAAGTTGAAAATTAAAGTCAAAAGTCAAAACTTCTGCTTTTTTCGACCAATCACATTTCGCATGGAGATCATATAATCTGACTTACCTCTAATTGCAACTTGCAATCGATATTATTGTCTCTCTGCCACGGTACTTATATCACCTTTTGAGCTAGATTTCTGA
Source organism: Dendraster excentricus (assembly GCA_031471515.1). Taxonomy (NCBI): domain Eukaryota; kingdom Metazoa; phylum Echinodermata; class Echinoidea; order Clypeasteroida; family Dendrasteridae; genus Dendraster; species Dendraster excentricus. The sequence goes on along the minus strand of JAUELG010423018.1, from coordinate 6,975 downwards.
GACATACAATTAAGTAAGTCTAAAGCTCGAATTCAAATATTTAGCACGGTATGTATTAAATAGGCCCATGTGAAAGCTTTCGCTTCAATGGCAAGGTTAGTTGGGGTCCGAATAAGCCCACGTTTTTTAAACTATCCTTATTTTCTTGGCCAGTGGTTTGTCGTTGAAAGAAAATTGAAGTAAGTTCAATGTCAGCATATACGCAGTCAATATACTTTAAACTGCATATATGCTGCGTCATAATTAAATTGTGGTACAGTATGATTCGCTAATGTTTTGATAATATATCGTAATCAATTTGTATTTTCATTATTGTTCTATGAACTATAGCATTTGAAATGTATCTTTCGCACAAAAAAGAACATTAAAACACCCAAGCAGAATCCAAACATATATACTTTTTTTTGGTATACCAAAGTTGGAATTTTGCCAAATATGAAACCATAAATAATGCCTAATCGCAGCTGACATCGTTAGATGTAACTGGCGATTCCCAAAAGTCTACCCACGCGTATCTACCCCGACCGTGCACTTGTGTAATTGGTGTATTTTATTTTGCGATATAGTATGACTAAGTATTAGATGTCTAGTGCATACTCATACTCCCTATCAGTAAAGCCTTAATTTCTGTGGTCAGCCGTTTCGTACCCCTACAAACAACGCTTACATGACAATTTATTGCGTGCACGCAATCGTTATATAACATGCTCATGTACATAGTTGTATTGTGTTGTGAAATGGGTGTAATTACCGTCAAAGAATATAATATCGTTGAAACGTATTACACCGTTTTTAGTAACACGATACCTTTATACTCCCTAGACATATCATACTATAGAATATTTATTTACAACGAGTGGATAGCTAAGGTTCCTATGCTTATATATAGATAGTTGTTTATCTTAAAAATCATGTATTAATTGTTCATGCATAATTCAAAATACTGCAATTTTATATATCGAAGGCGATTTTACCTTTCGTTTGCTTGCGATAGAATTTATTTTAATAGCGAGCGACCAACGCATGTTTGTGTGTATACGTAGTAAACTTCATTAAGTATGCCTGTGTCTGGGTTCGGGCAATAAGCGGCAATAGGCAAGCAAAATACGCGAGGGTTTGACAGAGGCATAATGGTGACACCAAGTGATCAGTTTACTGATAGCAACGAATGTGTATTCAACTGGCAAACTGTAGGTTGACGCGTTTTTCTTGTATATTATTTTATATCATCAAAGGAGCGCTTCTTGTGGAAATCTTCATAAATTATAGAAAGTGCATTTGGGTAGTATCCGTCGTTTATATACCCCTGGGCATATATAAGTAAATTGGTATCATTACTTAGCCAACGGACCGACTTACCCAAGACTTCATAGGGAAAATTCGGAAAACTATGGCTCTTTAAACCAAACAAAAAACACAATTCATATAAGGGAATCAAATCGCCTACGTATGCTAAAATGAGCAGCTGCTCCCCACATGCTTTGTCAATTTAATTGCTTAGTTATCATATTAATTGTCATGAACATGAAGTAATGTATTCCGAAATAGCTAGGTAGCTAATTGATGTAAATTTTGCACGTAAAGTGGATTAAGCACATTTCGGAACTGCACTCAGCCCTTGTTATTGGCTAATTTATATGCGTATTTTTTAAACTAGTTTACAAACAGGTTCATATCATAATATTCAACTAAATACAATACAAAAGTATATCCTCCGTAGTAAAAATAACGTTACTTTTTAACGAAACGGTTTGGAGCCAAAAAAAATCCTTGCAGACGTGTTTCTACTTTGGGGGAAAAGGAGATTTATCGGTCGAGTCATGCATGATTGAGCACAAATTAGTGCCAAAATTGTCTCTTTTCTAAAGTCACAAGGTCATGTGACTTTTAAAGAATGAAACGGGTAATAACAATCAGGTAAAAACAATCCGGCCAAGTTATTTACTCAACATATTTTTGGTAAAAATGTACGGTATTCTGCTTCAAGGAGGACTTACTTTTGGGGTTAATACTGATCAGTTAAACTAACAAACAGGTTGATACCCCCTCCTTAATCAAAATAATGTGACTGTGTAAATAACATGTTTTGCACGAAAATTATTTGGCAGGATTGCATATACACTATAATTGCGTAACTCATGTGTAAAAATGAGATTGATTCATTGACTCATGCATGAATGAGCATGCAACAAAGTCCAAATTGTCATTATTTAGAAGTCTCTAGAATCTTGTGACTTTTAAAAAGCGACAAACATGTATGGAGTGTGTGCCCACGATTGATCACGATGGATCAATATCAACTTCACACACAACTTATTCAAAAAGTGAATAAACAATCCTGCTTTTAGTTATTTGGTTCCGAATTCGTTCGTTAAAAGTTTTACGGTTTTGATTAAAGGGGAGACTTACTTTGCTGTGTTCATCTGTAGATATTGGACCTATCCGGCGAACCGTATCTCGCTGACCCCAAGCGACCACTCAAACTTGCTGGGATCCACTGGCACGAGGTATTCGGCTTCCAGGACGCTATGTCAGTTATATACCTCGCAAATACCACGGCCCTGGTACAAGTCGCCCCCCGAGATGCCTCACTCTTCCTACTCGTTGCGTCGGATGACGTTGGTAGTGAGGGCATCGTGTTCAACGTAACCGTTGGTGTGAGAAAGACAGGTAAGTAATTATTTACATAAGTTGATACTGGCTAAAGAATGTATAGCTGCACACAACATGATGTATAGATAATAAAGGGGTGTTGTCTTTATATCAATTGAAAAGGGGAATATTTTCATGGTTTGGTATAATTATTTGTCAAAATTCAAACATGAAATACAAGTCAAGTCATTATTGCCGCCAGTGTAGATGGTAACTTTGTGTTGATTTACGTCTGATTATATTTTCAAGGTAAACAAATATACAATGTTGGCATAACATATTGTTCACAGCAAAATGTGTTGATCATATTCAGCATTTAGACGATTACGCTGTTTATTTAAGGGTAACGTACTTTGTAATGAGCGATTCACATTTTGTATCGTTTTATATGTTCCCCACTCGCATGGTAAGGTGAACAGTCGTGCAAGTTAGGTAAGTATTCGTTTCTGTTTTGAAAATTTACTTCACACGTTCAATTGTAATACTTTTGATTGTTTGACTCCCATTAAAGGTGCCTTGTAAATGCATGAATATGCACACGTCTATGCTAGCTCACTTACTGCATGGCTGCAAGCTTGTATGTAAAGTGTCAACATCTCCCGCGGGCAAATAACGCATTAATCGGTCATTCATAATTGCCTATACTTGGTGATATACAATAGTGTTTTACATTGTGGTATGCATGACCTGATCTTCAAAAACGATGTGCTTGCCCTTTCGATATATCATACCTAATTCAGTGATTTTTACTTAAACAAAACCAAAACCGAAGACATACTTCTCTTTTATGATCTTGAACATTTGGCCCATCAATATTCTTCCAAAAACCGAAGAATACAAACCTTTCAAAACAGGCTTTTAGCTGGTACAAAAAAAGAGTAAATGTTCTTGTAAATGTGTTAACTTAATTATGACGACAGATCGAGCTGCTATGTATTGATGATCATTACTATTACATTTTCTGTCGGGGTCTGATCTAATTTGCAAAGATCGTTCGTCTCATTCCCCGAATTCAGGTAATAGTATCAGGTTTGTATTGATTTATTGTATTATGTGAAAAACTACATATATACATTTATTACATAATACACGATGCAGCCGATAATGTGAAATAAGGGCATTGTAAATGCACGCTTGTAGCCATTAAAACCATGACATATCCAATATCAAAATAGTACTTGGTTTATATTCATCTACAGTTAAAAAAGTAACACAAGTTTAACGCCATTACACATTATTAAGACGAATTATCTGTAATGTTTGTTCACTTAACCATGGATTAATGGTAAACTCCATGTTCATATTGTTATTCTAACTACCATATTATTTTTTGGGGAAGATGACATTATGATCAACTATATGTATTTAGTGGTGGGGATTATTTGTATGTGCTCGGTTTATAATAAGTAACTCTATTTCCATTATGTTACTATTTGGAAAACTAATTTAATGGTTATCAATTAAATACATACCTATCTTTTAGCAATAATTGTTTATCACATGATTGATTAAAGTTATGATTATGAACATATTTAGATATCAATCCCTTGAGAATTGTGTCCGAAGAGTTTACATAGGCCTGATGGGTCTACGTTAAATGCATGCTATATAATCCCGCCGGTTCCCTGCAACAATATAACGTGCAATTAAATATTTATAAGTCCCCAATGCACGATGAGTGCTCAGATACTAATATTTGAGAATACTGAATAATTCAGAGTTCGTGACAAACGGTATCCGATGAACGAAAGCCCGAGATCGGATAATGAATAAGTACATGCAATGATGCATGGCATGTTAGTTGGAGGGAATTTATTTATGGTTGTTTTGTTGCTTAGTAATGAAGGCTTTTTGTGCAACATGTGCGGTAACCTTCCGTTATGTGTGTCTTGTTGTATTGTATACATGTGTATAGTTAGTAGTTTCGATTATACTATTTGTATAATTTAATTTATCAATGTCATGAAGTATTATTTAAGAATGTGACATATGTGAAATTCGAATTCAACAAATCATTACTTGGAGCTCTCAAAGTTTTCTTGTACCTTGTTTGTTGGCTTATGGTGATATACCGTTTGTTTGTCAATTAATTTTCTTAAGTATGAGAGTATTTCAAATTGAAAATTAAAGTGTATGTCATTTTCAAATCATATGTAAAGGGGTAGTTTAGTTTTGGTAAGGCTGAACTTTAGTAACCAACTTGGACAGTAACCTTATAAACGAAAAGTAATAACTCTACCATGCCCCAAGAGTATACAAAATTGCAAAGTGACAAAGTAAAAAGAATGTTATCATTCAAAAAGAACCATTTTGAACACAAGAGGGCGCTTCTAAAAAGTTTCAACCATGTTCCATACAAAAGTATGCATGTGATGTTTGATTAAAATATTGATTATTTAGAAAATCATCAACAAATGATTAAACAGTGATTTTGAAATTTTCTTGATAAGTGCATGCATTTTTTCTTATTTTTTGAAAAAAAACATTTAATTATTGGCACCCCAAATAATTATCATATCAAAACATTTTTGTGATATTTCAGCCATTTCTGGGTCAATTTCGACCAAATAAAGTTTATTCTGTCGTCAAAAATGCATGTTTTTTCGAATTCGACACTCAGTTTTGCATTACCTCACAAACAAATTGTGATGTTCAGCACCATCTCTACCAAAACTAAACTACCCCTTTAAGGCACTGTTTAATAATCGGAGACCAAATCATCTGTTCAATCCGAATTTTGATAATTTTCACGCTAACGATCAGGATATAATCAAACATCAATACACCCCTTTGCACTAGGTAATTATAAGGAAAAAACTCACATATCAATTTAAATAATATTCCAATGATCTAGGTTTGACATAAGTGTATCATTTCTGGGACAAAAACGCAGTTTTTCGATCACTTATTAAAAGCGATATTCCTCAATTTCGTATGTATAAACAAACATTGAATTAATGAATAGTGAATAAATAAATGTTGAAAACTATGTTGTAGTCCTATATTAAAACGCATGTTTCATATATACTAAGTTTATACAGGGCCTATGTTTCCTATTTGAATTTAATAATTTTGGACAATGTTATTAAGTCCTTTTAAAATTGGCTCTACTGCAATGTGCACCCCCTGCAGCTCCGCAGGCGTGCTTTTCAACACATTTCTTTTAATTCCCCCTTAAACAACGTAGCCGTGGCATTCCAAATAATGTGGAGTATACCCAACTGTCAGGTTTCGGGGTTAAAGGGGTAGTTTAGTTTTGGTAGAGATGGCACTGCACATCACAACTTTTGGTGAGGTAACTAACAACTGAGTGTCGAATTTGAGAGAACAGGCGATCGTAATAAGCTTCATTTGGTCGAAATCAGCACCAAAATTTCTGATATATCAAAACAAATATCTGATCGTATAATTATTTTGGGCGCAAATGATTAAATGATTCTTAAAAAAATAAAAAAAAATAAAATAAAAATGCTTCCACTACACGTTTTCAAAAGAAAATTACAAGCGGTTTGTTAAATGGTTATTGACAATTTATCTATGAAATCCTTATTTCATTAAGACATCACTTGCATAATTCTGTATGAAAATGGTTGAAACCAATGCCCTTTTATAAAGCGCCCTCTTGTGTTTTAACGGCTTATTTTGAATGATAACGGGCTTTTTATTTGTTTTACAATTTAAGCATGGCGTAGGTATAACAACTACTTTTATAATGTTACTATCCAGGTTAAGTTAATTATTCGAGCCTTTCCAACATTATACTACCCCTTTAGATATTTAAATTGCATCAATACAATAGGAATCATCAATTTTAAAACAAGGTTCTGTTTTTATATAATACTGCAGCGAATCCAAAAAACACTTTCTTTATTTGTGTTTATGTAATTAATTTGTTTTATTTGTGTAGTTAGAAGTTGCTCAAGACTCAAGAACCGTGCAGAGTGCATCAACAGCTGCGGGGTCGGGTCAGGGCACGGCCACTGCCATTGGCGGCAACCCACGCAGCGTGTGGTGTCCGAAATGTACGCAACGTGCAGGGCGGACGTGAAAACCTGCCCAGACAACAAATGCGACGACATCGAGAGACTGGACATCAATAACATATGCCCCCAGGACTGCACATGTGAGTATAATTTGGCGCATGAAAAATTAGTATGCTTTACTGCATCATGGCTTAAAGGGCAATGAAACTCAAAAATACAGTTTATGCTGCTGTATTCATCGTAATATGCTCGTTTATAATATTTTACTTTACTCCGACTCAGATTTTTGCTTTGGAAGAAATATGTGAAAACTCTTTTGGTTACGTGACTGTTTACGCGA
>JAUELG010422908.1:0-12792 GCA_031471515.1 Dendraster excentricus | reverse complement strand
TGAAGAACGCGCGTTAGGGGAGAGAAGATTCCGCGTCGCGGGCTAGGTTGTGAAATCTAAAGCTCCCTAATAACGAGACCATGACGCACCTTGATACTACGGCATATTGATTGCCTGGAGCCAATGGTTTCTCTACCCAACTCCAACCCTCCCTCCCCTTTTACTGGTAGGATACAGCATTTCAACATTTCCAACTAGGTTGGGAGATTTATATAGGCAAACATTTCAATTCCTCAATATCATCATCATCTTCATCATCATCATCATCATCATCATCATCATCATTATCATCAATCATCATCACCACCCATCATCATCATCATCAACAACATCAATCATCATCTTCCACATCATCATTATCATCTTTCTGCTCTTGCTGATTGCACAAAATTTCCATGACTTAATCAACAACAGAAACAAAAAACTATTTAGTTGGTAACTATTGCTTATTTTGTTTAATTGGAATTTAAACTAAAACACAGTTGTGTGAAAGTTGAGTTTTGGTAGAGAGGGCGCTACACATGTTAATTTTTTTTGAGGTAATGGAAAACTGAGAGTAAAATTTGGCGGAACAGCATATTATTCTAACGATAGAATAAACTTTATTTGATCAAAATCGGTTCAGAAACGGCTGAAATATGAAATATCCATAAACGTAACCATTTTTTAAAATTAGTGTAAGGCCCCACATTTATTTAGAGAATTTTTAGCCAACCGATACCAAATTATTAAAAAATGCTTCCTTTTTAAAAAAAATTTTGACAAAAATTGTTAATAGTTGTTGTTTATCTCTCTATCTATTCACTATTTTTTGCGAACCTTCACATCTACAATGTTTTATTTAAAATGTTTAAAACCAATAAGATTTTAAAGAGCGCCATCTTTAGTTTGAACTGCTCTGTTTGAGTTATAACAGGCTTTTAACTTAGTTGTTTGTAATTTTGAATTCCTTTTAAGCATGGTAGAGTTAGAATTATTCGTTTGTAATATAATGGTGCAGGTTTTGGTTACTAAAATTCTCTGTTTATCAGAACTCAAAATTTAAATGAAGTTTGCAAACTTAATTATGGAAACTCAAGCAAGATTAATACGTAAAACCTTCTGCCACAAAAAATATATGGCGCGCTGGATCTTAATATGCAAGGCCTGACACTCTTGCAAATTAAGCGAATTAAATTTCTGATCAGTAATATGATAACAAAATCAGTCACTCAAAGTCCTCTTTTATAACAAATACAGTGCATGATTATTGTTGATAAATATTCCACATACTGTACTGAGAATTTTGCTCTACGATTTGTCAAACGTTAATCGTGTGATAAACATACTTTCACCCATCATTGGTGGCAGAAAAAAAACTTTGTTTACACTATTTAGATATCAAAAATTGCTCAAAATAAGTTATGAGTCGTTTGTGATTATTGATCGTGAATGACGACGATGACGATCATTTCTTCGGCATTCGTAATGTATACTCTATCTTTCCTCAGCTTCGTTTCGGAAAGATCCAGATCGCCTTTGAAGTGATAGTTTGTCCCATTACCTTCAACAGCGGTAATTATTTGCATAATACACACGTATAATTATTGCACTCGGCCTATGGGCTCAATGAGATATCAACACGAGAAATTAAAAATGTATCAGCTTGTGAATATTCAGGTATATTCAACTCCAATCCATGCACATTGCATATAACGTATAGGATAATTCCGGTAGTGGTTAACATCAGACCAAATTACATTTACTCCCACATGTCTGTGCAAGAAAATACGAAAATTCATGAATAATGATAAAATAGTAATAATAAATGAAGCAACATTTTCATATAGCGCATAATACATAGTCATTAGATATATATATATATACAACAACAACAACCAAAAAACGAAATACAAATATAAGATATAGTAGGTATCAATCAATTTAAGAACATTATTTAGATATTAAATGAGTATTTGAAACAAGTTTATTTTTTGTAAAATAATAATAATATGAACATTTGTATAGCGCAGTTACTATAAAAATATACTCTACTGCGCTTATAAAAAGCTCCTTTTAAATAAAAAACAAAAACAAACAAAACCAGACAAAATCATACGAACAATCTTATGGGAAGGCCTGCTTAAACAAGTGTGTTTTTAGCTTAGACTTAAATGTTTCAATGTAATATATATTTCACTATTCAGTCATATACTTGTTACGTATGATGGGAATGAAAATCATCCCCATGTTACTCTTCAAGAATTTGATAATCATTAAGTTGGTATATATATTTGTTTAAACTAACCTCATTGGAATCGTAATTTGTATGTAACTGCCTGTAGAACTTTGCAAATTGTTTAAGGCTTAATACTGTATCTAAATTATATTGTTATCTATGATGTGTCATTATTATTGAATGGTTTAATCTCAATGTAAAGCTTGAAGTACAGTCTTGGATGCAATTATTAGACCAAGCACTTACTGAATTTTTTGTGGAAGTTTCACCCTTTTGCATTCATTTTATAATATTATAAAGCAAAATTTGTATAATTACATACCAAAGGGGTATACTCAATTGCGTTGGCGATACCTTCCACATATTCGCTGCCTTTAATTGAATTATAAACATGAAATTTGTACTAATGATATGGATTTTGCCCATTCATTACATGGACATAAAAGACATGGGTTTTGCGTACATTTTTTATACAAAGTGAAGAATTTGCTATTTAATTCCTAGTATGTCATATATTAAGACTTTGATGCTTGGTGAGAGGTGCCAATTGGCAAAAAACACTGTTGGAAAAGAAAATAATACGTGTATCCTGACTACCTGTGCTTTATCAATGTATCGGGATAGAGGCCATCTTTACTTGGTCTTCCATCTTTGATAAGAGCAATTGAATGTCACTTGGTACCTCAAATTAAGAATTAATTTACTTATAAACCAGCTCCACAAATAATGAAAAGATATCTCCCTGATATAAGCACTACTGATAGAAACAATTATGAAACGTTCAACTATGCATTGAAAATGTATATATAAAACCCATGTACCCTTTTATGGTACAAATCCATGCAATTATTCATGAAATTCATGTTTTCATCAAAATCAAGACAGAACTTCGGCTATATGAACTCCTTATACCATGAACTATACACCCTTTGACATATAGTGAATTTTATTTCTTTAAAGTAATATTAACCTGACAAAATAGCGCAAACAATCTAAACAAACTGAGCAAAAAGTGCTTGGTCAAATAAATATTTCCAGGGCTGTTTAAGGCTGTATCAATGTTAAGTTTGATACGAAAATACTGCTGAAAAATGCTTATCGACTATTAATGCCAGTGTAATAAATGAGAGTAAAAAATTGGGCCGAATTTTTTTTTATCCTAGCAGAATCTTCTTCAGAGGTGCCTATGAAGAAGTATTACAAAATACAATATTATGTTAGTAAAGGAAAGTCGAAACCAAGATCCAGAATACATGGTATGCTAAAACATAAACCTAATGGGTACAATGCTCATGATCATGTAAAACAAACATCTGTCATTGAATAAAAGTATGCATCATATTGGTTTTGAACCAAGATAAAAGGTTTTCTCCTTTCAGTTTGTTCTACAAGAAAACAATTTGAAAGTTTATATAGAGAATTGAATGAAAATCCTGATAACTCAACGAGAACAATGCTGTATTAAAAACTGTTGGTGTTACAACCAAATCAGTTTTCTTCCTTAAAGGGAAAGTTGAGTTTTGGTAGAGAGGGTGCTTCACATAATATTTTCCGTGGGATAATGAACAACTTAGCGTAAAATCTAATAGAGCATTATATTTTCCAGATTGTTTAAACTTTATTTGATAAACTCGGTTCAGAAACGGCTGAAATATCAATAAACGTAACTATTGGGTTTTTTTTCTTTTAAAATTTATTTGGATGTTCAGCACCAGTATTTCTTCTTGTTCATTTACTTTTATTGAAATCAATGATGGCCTTCGTATATATTTTCTTCTTCATTTTCAACTTAGTTGGGATTTTTTTATTAGCATTTCTATATTTGCATGTATATGTGATTTTGTGCCTGATTGTCTCGTTTCTCTCAACGTTATCAACTTAGTTGGGGTATTTTAACAGTTTCTGTATTGACATTTGATATATTGGAAAGTGATTTTGTTCTAGGTTGTATATTTTCTGACTCAACCGAGCATTGAAAGGGTTACTGAGATGTGGATGTTGTTGGTGTGGCCTCATGCCTACTGAGTTAGTCCATCAGCAATACATTTAACATGTTTAATATGTTATTGTTGCTCTCTACCAAGATGCATAAATGGGGACCCGGAAGGATGGTTTCTTTGCACTGTGTTCGCCTAGGCAACTGGCTGGAATATGGTCCTCAACAGAGTTGAAAAAGTGCATTTCGTGTGCATATATCTGTTGATTGAGGGTAATTATAAAATAGTGTAAAGTGATATGATACTCAACTAAATAGCGCTATATCAAACAACCGTTATAAGTCACCCAACTAGGCTTCTCCACAGCTCAGTTGGTAGCGTGCTTGGTCCATCAAATCCAGAGGTCTCGGGATGAGCCACCAACTAACCAGCTAGCCACCTGACGTCGGACCGATATCATAAGTTGTCGGGCCGATGTCATAAGTTGTTTGCCGGATGACGGTATATCGCGGTTGGCTCGAGGTTAAAATGTCCACCAGCCCGACATCGTCGCTACGTCCTTTTGTAATATATTGGCATAACGTCAATTTCCGACAATGGCCCAATGAGCCTTTGAGCCAACCGCGAAATCTTGCCAACAACTTATGACATCGGCTCGACGTCAGGTGGCTAGCTGGTAGAATTCTTTGTAGCTCAGTTGGTAGAGAGCTGGTCTTGCAATCTGGAGGTCTTCAGTTCAAATCCCGCAGAGCACATTTCTTTGCTCCTTTTCTTAGATTACTGTGAGATGTGCGTAGTACTTTTCATGATTTACTTCTGCCTTCTTGAATAAAACAAAAATAAATGAGTCAGAAACAAATCAATGTGTTATTTTATTCGTGATTTTGGAAGTGTGAAACAAGGGCTATCAGTGTCAATGTTTAGTTTGTTAACTTAAAGGGATAGTTGAGTTTGGTAGAGAGGGCGCTACACAATAGCCTACACTTTTTGGTGAGCTAATGAAAAACGTAGTGTAAAACTTGAAAGAACATAACATTTTAATGACATAATACATTTCATTTGATCAAAATTAGTTCAAAAATGTCTGAAATAACAATAAACATAAACATGTGTAATAAATGTAGGGCCCAACTAGTATTAGCTAATTTTGAACCAACTACCTGTTACCATCTTTTTACAAAATATTCCTCTTTTTTTCTTATACAAGTTTTTTAAAAGTTGTTGATTATCTCTCTATCTAATTAAAAATTTTACGAACCTTCACATGCACCATATTTTATTTGAAATGATTTGAACCAATGAGTTTTTATTTTAAATCTGAACGGCTATGTTTGAGTGATACAAGAATTGGTCGTTTGTAATTTTGAATTCCTTTCAAGCATGGTAGAGTTATAACGATTATTTTGTAATGCAATCGTTTCAAGCATGGTAGAGTTATAACTATTATTTTGTAATGCAATCGTTTCAAGCATGGTAGAGTTATAACTATTATTTTGTAATGCAATCGTACAAGTTTGGGTTTTTTAAAATTCAGGTTTACAAACTGTACTCTATGATTTACCAGAACTCAACTATCCCTTCAAGGACGCAAATTTGGAATTATATATAAATAAAGTTGTTAAACAATCATATGTATTGGACCAGAATGAATATAAAATGTTAAGTATTCAGGGGAAATATGATTATTTAGTACAATCAATGTTATAATCGGCTGATTATGTTTGCAAAACAGAAATGAAGCATCAATATTTGAGCCCTGTTTCCTGGTGTAATGAGGAATGCCAAGTGGCAACAAAATAATTGAGAATTGTAGATAGAAATCAATATTAGAATAAATCATTGTTATTTGAGGATCTTGAAATTAATATTGATATGAATAAGAAGGCATATTCCCAAACAGAGGGAAAAAAAGTGCAAACAGAATATTGGTTTAGATATTGTACAACTTTCTCTCGCACACCTTATATTTCTATGGTGTGGAATAATGTTTAATGTACGATAAATCACGTAATATTCCTGTTCTTATTCCAAAACAATCATAGTCTCCTATTGTAAATGCTATTGATAAAGCAAACATATTTTTGGAAAATATTTTCTAATTTTGACGCTAGATAGATGAGTTTAAAAGAAAGAATAAGTTTGATCAGGAAGAGATTCGCGTAACCATGGGCAACTAGATTGTCATTATCAAGTTTATATTCTTTCTCAAAATAAATACCATATAGAGACAAAGGTTATTCCATATAGCTTTGACAAAATCGTGAATATGAAAGTACGTCTATGCCATGAGACACTTACAAGTGTTAACTTCTCATGTATATCATAATATGGCGCTTATTAATAAAAACATTGTCAATATAGATTACGAACCATGCATAAAATCACGGAGAAGATTTGGGTCAACATGAATTTTTAATTTTTAATTACCAGAGTAATGCATCCATGTCTTGATTAAAATCGAAGGTCGAATTGGACGTCATTATGCGTAGGCTATAAAATGGTTCAGCTCTGTTTTTTTTTTCATTCTTCTTTACCGGGAACAAGTTTGAAAGAGATCGATATCATCCAATATTTAAAGGGGTAGTTTTGTTTTGGAAGAGAGGGCGCTGGATATCACATTTGTTGAGAGGTTATGAAAAACGGGTTGTCAAATTTGAGAGAACATGAAATTTTAATGGCAGAATAAACTTTATTTGGTCCAATTCGACCCAGAAACTGTTAAAATATCAAGAAATATATCTGATCTTATTGTTATTTGGGGCCCCAAAAATAAGATGTTTTTTTCAATTTTCTTGTTTAAATGCTTGCACCTTTTCAACAATTATCAAAATCGTTTTATAAGATTCATTTGTTGATGGGTATTTAATTATTATTTCCATCTTAATCACATGCATAATTTTGTATGGAAATGGTTAGAACCGATGCCTTTTTGGAAACACCTTTTTTGTTTAAATGGCTCATTTGTAATGAGGACATGCTTTTTACCTAGTCGTTTGTAATTATTTTATACCATTCGAGATTGGTGGAGTCATTACTATTAGTTTCTTAGTTTACTGTCCAGGTTTGGTTACTAAAGTTCAGCCTTACCAAAACTAAACTACCCCTTTAATTGTAGCCTTCAAATTGTAGCCACCTGTCTACCGTGACCACTTTGAATCCCATAACCTACCCGTAGATTATATCAGCCAACCATTAGATGCCAGCTCGTACACAGTGGTCCCTATATTAGCAAACTCCCAACACATAACGAAAACGCCTATAAATCGTGTACTAGAATCACCAACTTATCTGCTAATGTCAATATCTTGGCAAGTGGAATGCACTCTTTGAGCAATAAAATGTTCGAAATGAAACACATCTAATTTCAATATATGAATAGCTAAATTGCAAAAGGCGCTAAATCCACTTTTCATCAAATTGGACTTTCTTGCACTATAAATTGCTCCTCATACATGTGCATTTAAAAAAACATTTCACTTCTAGAAACAAATTTTTTAGAAATGCGAACTAAAATGTTGTTTAGTTCCAAATGATGCTAAATCCAAAAAAAAATTTCTCAAAAATATGCTAAATCCATCATGTAATATGACAACTCATATTTTTTATTGTTTTGTACACAAATCACAAAATGTAAATTCCAAAATAAGGTAAATCTATTTCTAAAATGCTCTAAAAATATAAAAAAAAAAATATTAACAAATAACTACCACAAAATAATTTCATTTTATGTGTGCTTTTTGATGTGTTTTTAGAGGTCTGCAATACGTGTGGAAATTTCCATCATCGAAATAAGTGAAAGTGGTCGAATAAAAAACCTGTCTACAGTGGCTACAAGGTGGTCAATGTTGATTTGCAGTTGACTATGAATTTGTCTGTTTAAATATGAAAATACTTTCCTTTTAGCAGCAATAATCAGTTTAATAAAAATGTGATGGTCCATTTTTTCCATTTCGGAAGAGCTCATTGTATTGAGTACAAATTTGGAAGCACTGACACATCAAACCCCTTATTAAAAAAATTTCTAATACTATAAGGAACCGAAGAATACACCGTACTTTGGCACTTCTTCATATTTGATGACTTATTTGTAAAATAGGTCCGCCGAAAAAAAATCCATAAAAATAAACACAGTAGTGACCCTCATCTAAAAAACAGTTCAAACCCCATCCATTTGTAGGGTTCATAAACGGCAGCGTGATTGACATGTGATTCACAATTCATCGGGCTACATTATCTAAAGAATTTAATCCGTTCTTTAGATGACGTCATATTTTTGAATTTGATGTGTTCCAGCTATTTTTTGGCTATTAGCTATTATTAGTTATAATTGACTAATTACACCAAAATTTATTGATATCATGGGAAATGACTGCCAATTTCATTATTTTGAGGAAAAATTGCTTATACAGATCCTAATTGTGAAAATTAGACGATGTAGTTCCTTCAATAAAGGGATATATTATTTTGTTGATATGTTCAAAAAGTGATGAATGGTTGATTTATCATTCAATGTATATAGTTGTCATCATATTGTTGCTAAATGGGAGAGCGGGTGTGGGGGGGGGGGAATTCGAATGTTGTCCGTTTTGTAGGGGGTGGGTATAATCTCTCTCTTCTTTACGTTGTACAAGATTTGTTGATTTTGATTTTATCAAACTATTTGGATACGTCCCCCGTTCCCCCCCCACCCTAACTTGCTTTGCCTTCCACTCAATTGCACCATATTATAATACTTTAGATTACAAAATGAAAGTAGCAAGAATCTTTCATCGAAAAACTTCTCCTGCCGTCCTTTACAATACATAAACAAACGCAGTAGCCATTGAACATGTAACAAAATAAACTATATACAAACATACCGGTAATATGAACACTGTTTCATTGATAATATTAATAGAAATGTTATGACCCGTGCGACTTCTGACGGAGAATATGGAAGATGCCCGAAACTTCAATTGATAAATAGCACTTTGTTATGCTTATATATAATATTATGATATGGATAGCTGTCTGTTTGAATAGCAACAAAGATAATTTATTGCATGTACAACAGCCCTGAAATAATTCAACCATATTGATTTTTTGATCGAGGAGCCATATATATATTTTGCAGTAACTTTATGTCGTTGTGGATCAATAGATTACTACATGACTAAAGATAATCTATCCTCGTTTCACGGATCGATGTATTTCACATAATAAAACCATTTATTCATAAAGTTATACATTTAATATGTTTCTGTGACGTAGAGACAAGGTCAGTTAGCACGGGGAGTAGGGGACCGGTAACGAATCCCATTGGTTCCCTGTTTTGTTCATATGAATTATTCATCAGCGGCGATGTCGGCTACTCATGAATATTCATTACTAGGATTAGGGTTTGGGCGTGTTTAAAGGTTATAATTACATGACACCATACTGACCATCAGCGGTTTCCATGGCCCATTGGTCATGCTGTGGACTGAATAAATGGTACCGTGGGTTTGAATCCTCTCTTATGACCTTTCTGCCAAAATACATGGTGAGGAGCGGTTCTTTTAGTAAATGTATTATGCAGTCTGAAATCTGACAAAAAGTTTTCAGGAATCATGTGCGCAAGCAAAATAAAATTTCATACGAACCAAAACACACTTCGCGGCCATGTGCCCACGTGTCCTTCCTCAGCAAGACACTTACTTTTCATTGTTCCTCTCAACCCTGTTGAAAACCTATTTATTTGAGCAATAGGTAAACTTAATTTTGTTTTTCGTATGTTTGTCCGTTTGTTTGTTAATTCCCTATTGTTATTATTATTTATTATAATGGGTATTCAGTCGAGTGTTAATCACCCATTGACTTGAGCAGTTTGTGCTTGTATGGTCCCCAGGGAGTTGATATTGTGCACAATATGTAGCGTGGGTTTGATTGTACATAGGCTGGTACTTAAAGGGTAACTCAATAAAAAAATGAAAACGCTTTGGTTGATCTATGATAATGAATACATCACTTAAACGTTGGCTATTTCATGTAAATTTTTTTCATATTTTTTATATCATTTTTATTAAACCTGCTAAGCTGCACCACTAAAAAAACCCAACAATATAAACATTTACAAAATATATGTTCTCACTCAATGAGTACCGTACCGCATTTACCACTGGATGTTTGCATTGAGAACTTCTTTTCATGGTGAGTGGGCATTGTATAAAACTTACAATTATTGTCAACAGACTGATGGAATAGTATTGTGAGGTAAGAGAATTCTAGACAATTGCTTCCGGCAGATTTTGTTTAGGGTTAAAGCTGAGAAGGTAGGACACAAAAATAGAAACAAAATTAAAATACAAAATATGACAAAAGTGTACATGGAATAGTCAACGGATATGTGATGTATTCATTATTATAGATCAACCAAGGCATTTTTAAAAATTTAGTCACACTCTAAATTTACCAAGTTTACTGTGTTACTTTACTTATTTTGTATTAAAATAGTACTGAAGAACATGTAATAGTTGAGGATATTATGACAACTAGTTATGCTAAAATCAATACGTCCTCAACGGGTTAATTGATGAATTGATTTATCCCCCAAGTTTAGCTAAGTGACTTTTTGGACGCAATACGAATTATACTGTGTCAGTGTTGAATAATAGTTCTGCAAATTTGTAATTAAATTTGGTATGAATGGAGTATCTATATAGCAATTATTTATTTAATCTATACAAAAGCAACTGATGTAAATAGTGTAATTAATTTTTATCTAAAATGTAATTTTATTTTCTCTGCAAATCACAATTTAAGGGGCTAACATCGATTGGCACTACGCTATTTTGTTAGTCCTTTTGTCATTCGTTTTTTGTTTTTGTTTTGTTTTACTGTACTGTTGATTCAATAGTTGATTTATATGTAAAACAAATGAATACTGGCTCTGGACGATGCACGTCATTTATACCCCCGTCAAACTGCCGGCGATCTCGCTGCGCTTCTAATCTCCATTCATAAATTTGCCAGTCCGAGGCGAATCATTGTACAAACGAGTATTAATGACAAATGAATGGGTGGATTATCGCTCATGGGTGAAAAGATAGCCTTTCATCCATGAACATACAATTGCTCTCTGAACAAAAGTTACACCAGGTGCGAGAGCGCCGCAGTTTCGCGACCATTTTCAGCATGCTCAAAGTAGTCGTGGGACCACGGCGCTCTTGCAACTGGACAACTATTGTTCAGAGAACCATTGTCTGTGCATTCATGGGAAAAACATTTATTGAGGCATGTGAGATAATCTTTCTATTCATATCCTTCTTAGACAAAATAAAAACATTCCAGCACCTGCGGTAAGCTATTGTCTAGCGCGCAGGAGAAGCGTGGCGAGGTCATGGCATAGTGTGACGCCGGCCTGATGAGCTACAAGTTTCTTTAATGATGGATGTGTATTGATTACTTGTGAGTGGCTACAATAATGCTCTCAGGCCAGCTGGAAATATTTGTGTAATTATCCATTGCTTGCGAGGTTACATTTTTGCTGTTGTTACAAATAGACTGGATAATCGGAAACACAATGTTATGTTTGTTTTGCCTTGGTGCCAGGGTGATCCGTTTCTGCATGGCATTTTCGATATATACTATCAATTTGAGAGCGATAGAAGATCGAACAGGATCTCTCACAACTGTTTAGAGGCACATCTTCATCACATTTGGAATTATGGACGAATACAAATTATATATCTATATCTATATATAAGAGCGTTTGCTTGGTCACCTTGTTGAGATAGTGCTCTTTACATGCATGTTTATAAACATCAATTAATTTGAAGTAATCGACTTTCAAGAAAGAATACAACATTGCAACTCATAAGTTTGTTTCTAATATAACCGTGGACAGTTTAACAAAGTGCGAACAGAGTTTTGTATTTATTTTTGTTAGACATCCCTCTGCCGGTCGCGGTAATGGCAACCAAAATGGGCAGCAAGGAACTTTTCGCGAAGAAACACTTCTTTATTTTCGTTCACTTTTTGGTGACGATGACATGTAAGTATAATTATCTTACAGCTTTAAAGTTTGATTTTCTCTTCATCGGTTATGGAATCACAGGGTGTAAATGGCCCCGCAGCCGCGACGAATATCCTGCTTCTTTGACTTACCAATTTCGCAAAGAAAAAAAGGAAAGTTGCAAGTCAAACCTACGACCTGCTGACATTTAAACAGGTGTCTTGGTCTATTTATGATTTCCAGTAGAGAGAGACCAACGTCGAATCGTCATTTGTTTTCAACTCAATAAAGCAAATTCGACTCTAAACATCAAGCATACCAATTATCAATCGCATTTAACACCAGACAGAATTTGGCAAACTTTTACAAGAAAACAAAGCCAACTAAGATTTTCGGAATACTAATTACTAATTACTAATTGGCTCAAGCCGGAGTTGCACGTGATTTATCCGAAACTGCATTCTGATGCGACATGTGCGAGTGTCCGTTGCTATGGGAGTGAGGACTCGTCACCTTAGCAACCATGCACGGTAACGGAGGGCCGTAGTTAAACCTAAAGACCAGTTGTGGGAAATAGCTTTATTGGTTGAAATGATTGATTAGCATTATTATAATAACATAAAAAAGAGCTTGTGTGGAAAAATCTGATCCGTACAATTGTCAAA
>JAUELG010422797.1:0-12795 GCA_031471515.1 Dendraster excentricus | reverse complement strand
TCAGCAGGCTTGTAGTCTGTGCACAAGACTTTGAGGAAATCAGTGGCCTCCTTTGGGACCTCTGACATCAGGATCTTGCCATACTTCTTCATGTTGTCCATCGCCTGCAAACAACAATTTTTAAACAAAAATTATTAAAAAAAAACATTCAAGTTTTAGATCATCTTTAAATAGATGGTTAAATGGATAGTTGAGTTTTGGTAGAGAGGGGGTACACATAATAATTTTTTAGTGAGATAATAGAAAAACTGAGTGTACAATTTAAAAGAGCATAATGTTTTAGCATAAAATAACGCTTCCATCTATGTTGGTAATACACTGTACAAAGATATATTCTTGGCAAGACACAACTGCCGAATGACCATGAAAACAAAACTTGCAAAAAGGCATCATTATTCATAAGTAAAAAGTCCTTCATAAAGTAAAACAATTCACCAACATAAAATTGAGGAAATTATCTTATCCAGCTGGGAACTTTGTCATCAGTATTTATCATTATTTATGTTGTTCATTGCCGTAAGAAAAATAAAATGAAAAATTGAAGAAAAAAAAGGATGAAAGAAAGACATCATTCAAACATATATTTTTCAGAAAATCAGTGGCTTCCTGTGGGATATCTGTCATAAAAAACTTTTTTCCATAATTCTTCATGTTACCATGACCTTCCGAAAACATGAGGCTTATTTTTAGACATAAACTATATAGTTATCTTGGTGTGACACACCAACAATGTTTCCATTAGTATTTCTTCACTTGTTAGAGTGAATTTAGGAAATCATTGGCTTCCTGTGACCAATCTCTCATCAAAGTCTTTGCAAACAAACGCTTTTCCTCATTGCCTACAGAAATGCAATATTTGAAAGAAAATGTTTTTTTTTTTTTATAAAATAATTATCGTCCCCTTGGATACAAATGGCAAAATAAAGACAAAAAGGAATTCATCTTTCAGAAGAGGACACATTGCCTTTGGCAGAATGACTGACTGTCTAATCACTGTATTCATTGAACTTGTTTGAAGTATTATAATGATCCAACATTGTACATCTTGTAATCAAGCATGGTGGCTTAGCAGTTAGAGTTTCTACCTCATGCACGGGAGGTCTCGGGTTCGAACCCAGACCAGGTCATACCAAAGACTTTAAAAATTATACCTTCTGCCTTCTAGCCAGGCACTTATAGAATGGAGAAGGGAAATTTAATCACACAAGTTAACATAGTATTGGCCCCCTTTTGCTGCTTTCGCTACATTTAGAAGACGTGTGGCCTTATGTGCCAACATTGGCACAGGAAGGACTTTAAATAACTTAACTAACATTGTACCTCATAGAATTCCAAAGTTGCAATGTAGTTAAGAGCCTTCTGGTAATCCTTGATGTCCTCTAGCTGTATCTTGAGATACCAGTCGTGCTGCTTGTGTTTCTCTGCCAGGAAGAGGGCGTGCTTGAAGTAACCTGCTTGACGACACACCTGCAACAGAAAAATAATTTTTTGCCCATCACTCAATGCACATGTCAGGTCTCAACAATACATATTTTATGCACCATTCATCACTTTTTCCACATGTTTACAAAGTTACGACATCCCTTTTCAAGAACAACAGTGTCTCGATTTTAGGTGAGTAAGTTTTCCTCAAGAAAAAGAACTTGGCAGTCATTTTCCATGAAATTAATCAATTTTTGGGTAATTAGTTAATATCTAATTGTTCTGGGAATGCCCCTTTTAAATTGCCAACATGTGATGTCCTCTAAAGAATGTTGCCCCATACACAACGTCTCTCTAAATTAAGGCTGACTTTGTTCAGTTGGTCAAATCAGGTTCTGATTTTGATTTTATGGGAATGGGTTCCAAAGAGAAAAAAAAAAAGAAAAACAGGGTTCAAACACCCAGGCCTCCCCCCTCCAAAAAAATGATAATAATTGCAATAAATCAAAAAATAAATAAATAAAAAATAATTAAATATAATGGCATTTACCTTCATTGCTGTTTCCACATCAAAATCGACGTCCTTGTCTTTAGTCTGAAAATTGAAGAGAAAGAAAACAAAATCTAAGCTTTTATAAGTTAATGATGCGAAAAAACTGCTGAAAACTGCTTATCTACTATATAAAGCCAATGTAATAAATGAGAGTCAAAATGGGGCCTACATTTTCGATCCTAGCAGAATCTTCTTCAGAGGCGAATGACAATGAAACAGACAAAACACATCATATTTGTACCCTAATGGGTATGTAAATGAGCAACGATGATAGGGGCGGGAACATGGGACAATAAAAATGCTGTGAGTGGTCAGTCAGGCTAGGCTAGGATTGGAGGAAATACACACAAAGGGGATGTTGAGTGACAGGGAGCTAGGGGTAGCAGATAAGTTGTTCCATACATTTTTCTGACTGAATATGACAACAACAACAAACATGCAACTATACATACTTCAAATAAATCATTAGTTACATATGCACAATTATATTCAAGCCTCCGCACTCTACTCTCTACAGGCACGTTTTGGGCAAGTTCAATCATAAATGTTCACTTGCCAAAACAAAAATTTACTCGAAGGCCAACTTCTAAATTAAATTTTCACGTAAGGAATTACACTCTGCTCTGGAAGTTCAGTAGAAGTATCAATAGACTGCTTCTGTAATGTATGCATATAATATACGTTTGACGTCAGCCTGAGCAATAGTAACTAGTTCCGGCAAGCTCTGGCAAACTTAGCTTGCTGGACCTATTTACTATTGTTGAGCTTGCCAACGGGGAGTCTGATGTCATACGCATAATATTTGCATACATTACAGAAGCGGTCTATTGCAAGATAATGTATGAAATTTACCTTGAATACTCTACATTTACATCAATTTTTACTTGCCCCGGCCAAGCAGGCAAGTGACACTGTAAAGACCTGACATAGTGACACGGAAAAAATTGAAAATGGCACAAATAAAGTTGAATACTTTTAAAACACCTACCATGATGAATTCATCCAGTTTTTGTGTGTCCTTTAGCTTGGTATAGCAGTTGAGTAGTAGTGTGGTGTGATCCTCGTTGGCTATTGACTGTTTGTGGAGCTCTTGCAAGTAAGCTGTCAGATTGTGGATCCTCTGTGCATCTAGGAACTGGGGATGATAATAGATCAAACCAAATAAAATTAAATCAAATTAAATCAAATTAAATCAAACTAATGAATGTTATCGATCTAGTATCTAACTTTCAGCTTGGTATAGCAGTTGAGTAGTAGTGTGGTGTGATCCTCGTTGGCAATGGACTGTTTGTGGAGCTCTTGCAAGTAAGCTGTGAGGTTGTGGATCCTCTGTGCATCTAGGAACTGGAGATGATAAAAATCAAGGCAAAACAAATCAAGTTAACTCAAATTAGTTCATAAATTAATATGATTGTCCAGTTTGTGTATAACAGTTGAGTAGAAGTGTGGCCCTTGGTTGCAATGGACTGTTTGTGGAGTTCATGAAGTATGCTGTCATATTGTGGATCCTCTGTGCATCTATAAACTGTGAATGATAATAGATTAAACCAAATCAAATCAAGTTAAATCAAATTAGGTTATCAATTAAGCTAATTTTTGTCCGGTTTGTGTATAGCAGTTGAGCAGTAGTGTGGTGTGGTGTTCGTGTTACTTCACCTTTGGTGTGGTTTTCCGTAGTAGATTTTTTTGTTTTTAATGTTAGGGTAGTAATATATTTATCTGTATTCTAAGATCTTGTCATACTAACTTTTGATGGCGCAGCACACAAGTCCTGCTTTTAAGGAACACTCTCCATTTAAACAATAATTATCATTATAAACAATATTGTACATTTATTTTGTATTAGTTGAATCACCCTTCTGTAAGATGTTAATTTTGTTGTAAGTGATACTTTTTGTTGAAAATGAAAATAAAGGAAATAAATTAAAAAGTTACCTTTCTGATGACGTAGGATGGTTCCAGTCTGCCAATGGTTTTCTTGTATTGCGCAATCGCCCCATCGTGATCTCCCTTGCTATACAAGTGGTCTCCGTACTGAGTGAAGATGTCGATCAATCCATCATAGTCGTAGTGTTGACTCTTGGCAAGACTGGATATTTGTAAAGATCAAACGATCATTATGAATAATGTGTCATAAATATTGATAAGAGCAAGTACTCATTTTCCTGTATTTAATTTCAAACAGTGTATTTGCAGTTTAGTGTCAAACACTGTGAGATTGCTCCATTGACATGTACATGTACAGTAGATGTGACTTGCTGTACAAGTGGTCTACGTACTGGGTGAATATGTTGATCAAACCATCGTAGTCATAATGCTGACTCTTGGAATTTTGAGTAGATCAAAATCATTATGAATAATGAGTCATTGTTTATATTGATAGAAGCAAGTACACATTTTCATATTTTCATATAGAAAAACACGCTTGGAATATACAATCAATTGTGATTTAGTTTGGGAAAAATTGTAGAGAAATATAAATTACATTACGACATGCAGTTGCACTGTTACTGTAAGAGGAACTATCCTGATTGAATAATGTTATAATGTAACTCAAACCTTCACAACCATAGTGACGACTGTTGGCAAGACTGCAGGAAATGGTTATCAAGGAAAAATTGTAATCATTATAGTGATGTGACGCTCAAAATCATCTCTATTAGTTGTGTTTTCTTCACATTAATAGTTGTTAGCTTGGGGCAAATGTTAACGAGACTACAGCGTCAAGATGGACTTATTTTCAAAATTCGACTCTCTGCGTAATTTTTCCTGAAGAAAAAGAATTAGGCACACATTTCTCGTGAAATCAATCAATTCTGGAGTAATTAATAAATATTCACACTTCCTCGGAACACCCCTTTTAAATGGCCAAAATGTGACATCATCTAAAAAAACAGACTTATGTACACGTCATGACATAAGCCAATGAATTGTCATCACATTGCCGATTCTTGACCATATAATGTACATGGGTGTAAACTGGCTGCCAGGTGAGATTTCGCACCAGAAAATTAGGTTTAAATCACTAGTGTTAATTTTCATGGATTTTTTTTCTCCAGACCTATTTTACAAGTCATCGACTATGAAATAAGTGCCACAGTACATCATATTCTGTATTTCCTTTGATTTCATGCAGGCAAGCTTGAAAAGAAGCCCCTCAGAAAAAATTAATTGTAATGTTTCTCTGAATAGCCTCATATTGGGTAAATATGTTATTCAAATTGTCATAATATTTGGCTGACTCTTGGCAAGGCTTGAAGTAAATTGAATCATTTCATTATGAATCATCATATTCAACTGATGAATATCTCGTTCTATGTCTCATCTGTACATACAGCACTCTATAAACTGCTTCCTTACCTGAACTGGGTGAGCTATGTACAAATCCTAAGGGGATTACATAATCTCGAAGGGAACATATCTAAACTGTGGGGATTTCAAACCATGTCATCAAATCTAAACAATGCTTGGTCATATTTTGTCAGTACTAGACTTACTTGATGGCCATGACATAGAGGTTCTTCTTGAACAGCATCTCAAGTTTGGTCTGGGTGTCTTTCTCCTGAAGCTGGTACAACTGAAATAAAATAGTAACAAAATAACGTAGTATATCACAAACAAATTCTTCTTAAACATCATCTCTCGTTTGGTTAACTGGTACAACTGAGATGGAGTTGAAACAAAATAGAGCTAATATATTATCAAAGTCTAAATCTAACTCAAATCAACCAATGATTATATTATCATATGAAAGCTTCCATTGCTCTTATCTTTGTAACGAAAAGGAAAATTGAAAAACCTACACCTGTCTCATCCTTTTTCTGTTAATAAAAACAAAACACGATGTTAGAGAACTGCAGGTTTTCCAATTTGAGGATTCAGACAATGTTACTAAGTTCCTTTAAAGAAATAAATATCTTCAACTTTAAATTTCAGAGTATGCAGAAAAGTACAGTCAGTGTAACCTTCTTATCCAGCTACACTTGCATTGTTAATAGTCATATTCAAAAAGACTATTATCAATAGTTTTGAATTTATCCTAAAATTTATTTGAGTGTTTATATAAATATTGTGGAATTACTAGTTTTTATGCTGCAGAATAACTAACCTTCCTGTCTCCTCCAAGAATGTAGAGGGAGCCCCACTCCTGAATGATGTCTACAACCTCGGGCACTGGGGCTGAATAGGCTGCAAAATACAAGGAAAACTTTGTTTCAATTAATTCAATTCAATTTAATGTATTTTCATTCAAATATTTGTAGCTGAAAGGCTAAATTACAAGTAAATTCATGAGGTAAAAACATTTAAAATTATATACAAATGATATCCTTTTAATTTGTATCTTTCTTTTATTTATACAATATAAATACAGTTTAGTTTATTGATGTTTGTAAATTTAATGAAGTGATACAGATATTTGTCATATTACGATGAAAAGGGTGATTGTTTACCTATGAACTTGTTCTGTATGTCATACACAGTAACTGTGTCCATCATTCTTGCAATCCCTTCTCTGTATGAAACAATAAAAATGCAAAGAAAGAAAATAGTGATTTTGACAAAATATGGTTTAAAAAACCAAAAAGCAGTTGTCATCATTATTGTCATTATCATCATCATATTCATCATTCATTGTCACTTTGGCCATCGATGTCGCCATATTTTTCATTGTGGTGATTATCGTTGTCATGCTCATCATCATCATCACTGTCATCAAAATCATCATCATCACCATCTTCATCATCATCATCATCATCACCTTCATCATTATTTTATAACACATCATCATCATCATCATCATCATCATCATCATCATCATCATCATCATCATCATCTCCATAATAATCATCATAACCACCACCACCACAATGATCATCAGAATCATCATCCATCGTCATTGTGGTCGTTGTTGACGTCTTGCTGTTGTCATCATCGTCATCATCATCATCATCATCATCACGGTTATCAGGATTATCATCATCATCATCATCATTGATGTTTTGCTCACCCGCTCATCTGTCTTGGGATTGTCTTGGTATCCTTGGTTACCACCACCAGGTATCCCCTGAACCAGTGCAGCATGGTCTTCCTCCCTTCAAAGGCCAGGCAGGGCCCACGACCATCAGGCTGGTAGAGGTACACCGCCTGCATAGAAAACACATTTATTCCGGGTTTGAAAACATAATTATTTAGAGCACCAGTCTAGTAATCTGGAGGTCTCGGGCTCAAACCCAATTGGAATCCCACTTTTCTTTGCTCATTTTAAATCAAAATAATTTATTGTTTTTTATGATTTTTTTTCATTAATAAATGTGCAACTAAAGTTGCAATAATATTCAATACCACTTACATTTTATGTGTGTTACAAAGGTAATCATTCATCACCAATACAAGGAGCCAAATTGAACATTTGTCATCTAGGAGTAAAGAATACGAGCTAAAAATACACATTATTTGATTTACCAGTATTGCAGCTTTTACACAATAAGAAAATGTACATCTTGATATTTCTAAGACCCCAAACATTTATAAGCATTTATTTTCGTAAGCGTTTCTTTATGATTCAAAGCAACCAACTACATTTGAGAGAATACTTACATCACTTCTGCCGATGACGAACTGGTTATCCTGAGTAGCATCGCTGATGACAGCGCAGTGCAGGGAACACCCATGATTGTCCAGCACTTCCTGCAATCACAGAAAAAAAAATCACAAATATCTACCCCAAACTGGGCTGACTTTGGTCACTTTTTGAGAATGTTTTTCCATCAAACCTCACTTTTTAGAACAAATTTTTAAGTTCATACATAACCCTAAAGGAGATTATTTGAAACAATCATTAATTATATAATGTTACAATTTCAAATGAGGTGCTCACCATTATTCCATTTGATTTCGCACCTTTAACCTATTCCCTATTGAAATATACTTTTCCTTCCCCATAGAGATAATTCACAATAGACCGAGAGGTGTTTTACAGAGATCATAAGTA
Source organism: Dendraster excentricus (assembly GCA_031471515.1). Classification (NCBI taxonomy): domain Eukaryota; kingdom Metazoa; phylum Echinodermata; class Echinoidea; order Clypeasteroida; family Dendrasteridae; genus Dendraster; species Dendraster excentricus. The sequence continues at coordinate 4,828 of JAUELG010422797.1, read as the reverse complement.
AAACTTAAATTCTAAGTTGCTCTTAAAATTATGGAAAGCCTTAAACATTCCTATTATCAATAATTACCCAAACAGAATTCATTGTATTTCAGTTATAAATATAAAATGTTGACCTTCAATTTTTTTTTCTGTTTGGGTTGTGATCAAATACTTATCAGATGATCACTTACAGCGTTAGAGCTTTATAGTAGCCATGAAAATTGTAGCTCCCAACATGATAAAAATTACCCCCCCCCCCCCCCCCTAAAGTTGGAAAAGTAGCCCCAGAAAAGGAGCCCCAGAAATAAAAATCGATATTTTTGCTGAAAGAAAGCAATTTCTTTTCCTTAAGCTGTCATGGGGCTCTGAAAACTCACTGTCCTGGCATCTTTAGATCCGATGTGACAAGTAATGACGGCGTCCTCGGTTGAGATGAAGAGAACGTTACTCCTGAGAGTGTGTCTGAAGGCCAGCCCAGTGACCTGGCTGCGGCCCTTGTGGACTATCTTTGGGGACTTGCTGTGCCTGCAGTGGAATAAAGATAGACTAGAGATTAGTTTGGTTTAGTTTAGTTCACTTCAATCCTGACCAGTTGATTTCAATTTAGTCCAGTTTTGTCCAGTTTAGTCAATTCAAGTACGTTCAAGTTCATTCATTTTTGTTTAAGTTTAATTTATTTGAATTCAGTTTGGTTCATTCAGTTTCAGTCAAGTTTGTATGTTCAGTACAGCCCAGTCCGGGACAATTCAAGTTTAGTTTATTATTATATATTTCAAGAGGATGGCTTTACTTATCCTCTGCACATTTTCACCATACAGTCTAACACGAAATAAACCCACTTTTTTTTTTCATGGACAGCCCAAATAAGGCAGCGGTATAAACACGGGGGCAGGTAATACATCAGCAAATGCGGTATAGTTGAAAAATTTAAGAAATTATTGGTATTTTACCTATCTCTTGTGACATCACCTTTGAACAGTGTGACAGTGCCATCCTGAAATCCTATAGCCATCATGTTCAGGTTCTCACTGACAGCGATTGAGGTTACATTGGAAGCAGCATTGGTCCCTGGCAGGGCTCTGGTGATACGGGTGCATGAAGGGTTGTTGGACTTGTCACTCTGTAAAAAGACAAAAGCACAATGAAGTTGGTGATCTATATAGCACCTAATAAGATTGATAAACCAACTGCACTGCTTCAAAGGTGATAATGGGAGGCAATGACCAAATAGGCATGGACTAGATTTTTATCATATTAAATGTGTCTAATATATTACATAGAACCAGATGGTCCTCTAATTTATAATATTACTAATAATCCATTTTTATGAAGAGCTTCATTACAGAAGATTACTACCTTGGCTTTAGCTGAGCTGCCATGATTGGGCGCTCAAGCATATCAAGGCCTGATCCAATATACCATGACACTCCCACAATAAATGTAGAAATGATAAATAGGAAAATGTCATCTTATTTTATATTATGCACACATATCATTACACCTTGGTATGTCACTTTTTAAAAATATAGATTTCCTTTTCCCAGCATGCAACTCACCTTGTCAAGATTCCATACTTTGACGACAGGATTGATGCCAGCTTCATCTTGCTGCAAATGAATCAAAGAAATTATTTTATCATTCCAATCATCAAATTATGCTTACAAATACTAGGATTCATACATTTTATGATTCAATGAAATGTAATTTTAGCAATGACAATTCTAACTTATAGAATCAACAACAATGTTATCATCAGTCTTCCTCTGTAGCATTTATTTGTGTTTTATTTTCAGTACAATAATATGGAATTCCTTATAAATGATCCCAATGTGAACAGTAGCACGAAATGTATACATGTAGTTTATTAAAATACATTGAACACTTGTTGGATGAACTGAATTCTTTAAATCTGTATGAAAGGGCAAAAAAGCGCTATATAAATGAAGTTATAATTATTATTATTTGTTGCTCATTTTAGCCCATTTAACTTACCCCAATAGTAAAGATGATGTTGTGCTGCTTCAGCTGGTAGATGTGCGTCACTCTCAGCTCATAGGCCTTGAACCCATCAATCTCCAGGTTCCTGTCCAGGAAGAACAGGTTGCCCTCCGAATCGCCCATGGTCACCTGGCCACGCCCACTGGCACATGCTGTGATGTCAATATCCTGCGAGATTCAAATGCAATTATAAAAATGATAATAAGTTTAGTAATTAAAAGTAAAAGTAAAAATACTGATGATGATACATACATGTACAGTGAGTATGATGATGATGATGATGATGATAAGGATGATGATGATGATGATGATGGTGATGATAATGATGATGATGATGATGATGATGATGATGGTGATGATAATGATGATGATGATGATGATGATGATGAAAATGATGATATTGTTGATGATGATGATGATGTTTATGATGATGACGTATATGATGATGACGATGATGAAGATGATGATGATGATGATGAAGTTGATGATTATGATGATGATGATGATGTGGATGTTTATGATGATGATGAAGATGATTAATGATGATGATGAAGATGATTAATGATGATAATGGTGATAACTACAAAGACTGTTGATGGTGATAATAAATAGTTAAATACAGTCTTAAAAATATCAACCTTTTAAAAAGTGATTGATTTCACTAATCTCCATAGACCAAGCGTTTTCAAATATGGGTTAATCATGTAATACAAAATTCACATTAAATGAAAATATATAAGCACATGTTTTATCTAGGAAGACTTCAGAATCTGTGCTCGTTGTAAAACATCACAAACAGATTATAAACATTAGTTTTAAAATTTTGATATGAAAAGGAACATGTTTGATTTTACCCTCCGATCGGAAAGCGATATTCCAAATTTTTTTTTTTTTAGAACCAATTTGTAACGATCGGGACCCTATTTGATCGACCGAATCGACTCAGCCTTACTGGTCACTATATACAGCCTGCCCTACAGGTTCCACTTTCCATAGGAATAATTTTTTATATATTTTTGTAGGAGACAAGTTCATTAAAAAATTATACAAACCTTCAACTTTGCAAAAATCTCAGTACTGTCTGGATACTTCACCACCTCCTTGTCAAAGAAGTTGAACCTCCTCCACTGCAACAAATAAATGAAAATTAACCGAATTATTCAGGTTCGAATTTTATTTTACTTCTTCAAAGGTCAAGTTAAAGTTTGTCTGCTTCTGGAACTAGTTCTGTTTTTCTTTTTTTTTACATGAAATGTAAGTAGCTTAACTTGTGTATGTAGTTTTTGTAACAATACACTTGGTTGTTGATGGTTAAGTCATTCAATCAAATAAACATACTCAAAGTTATACCACGCACTCATCAATCACAATACAAATGCAAATCACGACATACAAATCAAGTGATCAACAGCTCAATCACAGATTCACACCAACCGTGCCAGCACACTACACAATAATAAACGTATGGGGCAACAGTGTAAGTCTAACATCTGTTGATCGCTTGTAATTCTAAATATTGTTGATATATCTGTACCAAATTTTAGCATAAGGTATATTAATGTGCAATAATACTAATAGGGCTAAATGAGATGTATACTTTTGAGCAATTACCTGTAAAAATGCCATGATTTTGGCGACTTCCTAGTCACGGCTCGAGCTCCGCCCACAAAATTTGACCTTTGACCTTCCCTTGGATTCGCGTTGCCAATAACGCTTTTGCTGCATCCGTCTCGTGGAAGATCGAACAATTTTTCTCGAAATTATTCTAATTTCAACACAGAATGACTTCAATTTCAAGTATGGCGAGGTTCAAGAGCCCCACAAGGTCTTCGAGAGGTAAATATGAAATAAATTGAATTTTTCATGTCCAAAGTCCGCAAGTTATTGTGTTATTTTCTGCCTCATAAAACCGTTATTTTTCAGCTGCAGTTTGCGGATCAGGACGGGACACTTACCCCCGAAGTCTAGGCAGGGTGTGCTTGCCTGAGCGGCCCTGTCGGCGTCGAGATGTAGTAAAACTGAGTTGTCATTGATATTGCGGTCACCATACTGTATTATCTTTCCTATTTCTCCAGAATCTCCACCTACCATGCTGAAAATTTAAATAAGTCAATTTCATGTTCTTATAATTAAAATTGTTCTTTAATTTCAGATTCCACTAAAAAAAAAGTAAAATTGATGACTGTGCCAGATTTTGAATGAATGTTTCAATTTAAATTTTCATCAAAAAAAGAAACAAATCGTCACACACACATGACACAAAATTACCCCATAATTTAAATTTTTATAACAGATGTAAGAATTAAAGTAAATTACTGATGTATATCTTTGCAATTGCAATTGTGTAACTTCAGTTATGGCGTGTGCACGTCTTGGTGAAGTAATTCAATGCCAATGCCTTTAAATTTCAAATTCTTGTGGAATTTCGTCATGGTACTTGGAGGCTTGTTTTACCTAATTGTTTGCATATTAAATTATTTTGAAAATTATATACCTGTGTAGCTATGTAGCCCATCAAGTTATTTCCAGAGGTTCGACTCTTCAGCATGGGGAGCCTAATATCAAAGAGGTCTACCACTTTAACATAAAATGGAAATATGTTTGTATGATTCTTGCACAATTTTCCTATTAATTGATTGCATTATAATCCTCTTGTATTGTGTAACACTAATAGTGAACAAGACCAAGTTTTTCGGAGACAGTAACCGGGGGCTTTATAAAGAGGTCTACCATTTTAAAAAGAAATATAGAATATTACATTTAATAGTACCGTGAGTGTACCAGTAACGGATCACTACCCAATTTGATGCATAAAGACGTTTGTGACTATCTAATTGTTTTAATTTTCATA
>JAUELG010422686.1:0-12795 GCA_031471515.1 Dendraster excentricus | reverse complement strand
TTTTGTTTTTGGATCGCCAGATTGCACTATTTTAAGTCAAAAAATGCAAAATCTTCCCCATGGGAGGGGGTACCCCCTCCCAAACCCTCCCCCTCTAGCTCTGTCACAGCCCTCGGACGCTTCGCTCCCTCGGGACTCATTCCTGGCTGTAAGCTATGATTTTTGGTTCATGTTGTGTGTAGCAGATTGCACACTATCAAGCAGTGGCGGATCCACGAGAGTGGGGGGGGGGGAGTTTATGGGGTTTAAGTCCCCTCCCCTTGGGCTGCCAATCAACGTGAAAAACAAAAAATGCCAAAAATTTTCCAAAAAAGCGCTGCAAACGTCCCAAAAGTTTTCGCGGCTTCGCGGCTTCGTCTACCAATTACAGGTGAAAAAGAAAAATGTCCGTCCATGTCAAATTTTTAAAAATGTAAAAGCTCCCTTTACTGTGGTAGGGGAGGGGCCGGAGGAGGGGGGGGGGGGCTGGGGGAAACATGTGAGTGTGCTTGCACATGAGCCCCCCAAAACATACATTTTTAGCCCCCTCTGGGTTTTGCCCCCCAATTCAAAACTGCTTCCGGCGCGCCTGCATATACTGTGTAGCTAAAATTATTTTGACACCTTGACAAAAAATCACTTTGATTTTATCAGAAAGTCTTTTTTGGGAAAGCCAAGGGAAGCCGCATCGTTTTTGATTGACAAGATCCCCAAAAAGCTGTCTAAAATTCATTGTATGTGCTTTTAAGATGCCGCTTCATTGAAATCAAGATAAAATATTTATAAGACCATTTTGGAAAAATTATGCAAATAGCTAGTTTCCTTTTTTTCAGAGTGTCCAAATAATTTTGGCTACACTGTATTTAGGTTGTGTTGAGACCATAATTTAGACTTCAAGATAAACTTGGGGAGCCGTTAGTTGAAATGTAAAATGTTAATCGTTTTATTTTCAGTACAACATCAAATATGTTTTTAAAAGAAAGGAGCATTTCTAGTATCCAATATGCTGTACTGTGCAGGTGTCTTTGCACCTGTTCCCTGTCTTGTGTTATACGTTTGCAGGGCAGTGTAGATTCTTTGTGGTACATTGTTAAATATTGAGGTATATGAAAACTACTTACCAAATTCAACCCAAATAGTAATTAAAAGTTAGGTACACCATTTGATATGTTGCTCCAGAATGAATTTTTATTTGATTTGATCATTCTCTACCATAACAAAACAAATATTTAAAAATGTGAATTATTTGACACAAGTTCAAATTAAATATGAGGGTCTATGTATGTCTATGTATATTTGTATCTGAATTTGTAATGATAGTGCCGAGTTGAATCAATACAAATATACTGTTTTATCAAATGTGTTACAGCAGAGACTTCATCTTTTTCATACCCTTTTTTTTCATACCAGGAAACGCCAATTTCCTCAAAGAAGGAAGTCAAGAGCATCAAAATTACGGAGTCACCTGCCTTCTACTCGCCAACTTCGCTGGGGTCCCTTGGAGATGGTTTCCACGGGAACAAGCTCGCAAGGAATCCCCTAACGCCTTCCAGGCTGCGGATGAGTCTGACAAAGTTGCCCGGTACATCACTGGGGCTGCCAGCAAGCGGAGCATCACCAAGTTCCACTTTGGAGCAAGATGCAGACAATGAGAGAGGGACGGGGCACCCCTCTACCCCTTCCAGACTGCATCCCTCTACACCCTCTAGACTGCATCCCCCTTCCCCCTCCCAGCTGCATTCCCCTACACACCCCAGGGTGCATTCCCTCACCCCATCCAAGCTGAAGGTCAGCTTGACGAGGCATCCAAGCCCATCACCAGAGTTATGTCCAGTGCTAGGTGGTGAAGAATCACCGAGGGCAGGTTCGGGTGAAGAGTCACAGAGAGCAGCTTCTGCTGAAGAATCGGCAAGGACCACTTTGGAGCTAGATGCGAGCAGCAGCAAGAATGGGAGGCATCCTCTTACCCCTTCAAAGCTGCAGGTTAAATTGTCAAGGCTGCCAAGCAAGTCACTTGGATCACAGCCGGTGGTGCCACACAGTGAAGAGACACCAAGCGCGGCTTCCGATGAAGAATCAATGGACGCTACTACTAATATTGTGCGAGACGCAGCCATTAGCCCAAAAGCGACACCAAACAGAAGTGCTCATGGGGCGTCCTCAAGATTGGCACAGGACTCCAGAACTTCAGATGCTCTATCGCCGCCAGGCCAAACCGATTTGGAGAGGGTTTGGGAGAGGGCGAGGGAGAGAGAGGATGAGGATGAGGATGGGGATGGCAGACGTCTTCCGAGGTTCAGCATCACAGACAGCCCACCGTTATTCCCGAGCGATGATGAATTCCCAACGGGATTGCTCACGCAGAGACAGTCGCCTCTTACCATGAAGAAAATGTCTCCTCTAAAGGGATTCGTCCCTCGTATCAGACTGCTCCCAAAGAAATCTAAATCTCACAAACAAAAGGTGCATTCACTAGGGTTTTAGTTAGTGTATTGTCATCGTCTGCAATCACTGTTGTATTGTCATTGATTGTAACCAATGTTTTTGTTCAGAAATGCATTTTGATTTTAGATGATTTTTTATTTTTAGATAGCGTCACAATAGTAAGTTTGGACAAGCGTTATGTCCAAGTCACATCAGAGGTTCGGGATGATTCGAGACGTTTGATTAAGCCTGAATGCACATTTCCTCACTAAAATATAATATCCCGACAGCAGCATGGAGTATATAGAGTAACCTCAAATCATACCACTTACTGCAAACTAGTACCATAATTATTTATTCAAAGATGTCATGTCCATTGGAACTTACTTCTTCCATGTGCTTACTGGCCAATTACTGCTAGAAGAATCCCAATCTTGGGGGAAATTGTTTGATGTGTTTGATCTGAACCTGATGACCAAAGGGTAATGCGCTTAGAAACATCTGTATTAAGCGCCTAATAAATGCTGTATATTGTTATTATTAGTATGTGTCAGTCACACATATATATGTTTATTTATGCAATAATAAGCTCATCAAAAAGACTCTAGAGCACAGTGCGATTACTGTATACAGGAGCCTATGCGCCCCCTATGCGTGCACCCCTAGTGTCACAGAAAGGCATTTGGCCACTAATAGTTGTAGTCATATACGGGGTGGCCCAGAAATAACGGAACGGGGTGCTTGCTATAATGTAGACACATGATGCCCGTCATAGCAACTAGTAATGTTCAATGCGTGCGCCATTGTTAGTATCCCGATGCAAAAAAACTGCTGAAAATTGTTAGTATCCCTTCTTCTCTGTACACGGCTAAACGCACACTCACAATGGCACATGGTTGATCGTTAATCAATGCAGTATGGCGGGCATCATGAGTCGTTGGTATGGCAAGCTCCCCGTTCCGTTATTTCTGGGCCACCCTGTATAAGGCTGAGTCATAACAGATATTTCAAAAACCTGGTTCTGATCGACATGCTCCGGTTGGAACCTGGTGATTGATTGGATTGATTTAGAGTGATTAGCATCCTGTAGTGTTGTGTGAATCACACAGGCCTAGGCACGTGCCTACTTATGTTTACTACTCGAAGGAATTTAGAAGTGTGCATAATATTCTCATATTAAAAAAATGACTAGTCAAACATTAGGTCATGTTGATTCATGAGCAGTAACACATCACTACTTATGAATATTCATAAGAATGTTTTTGACTAACCATTTTTTTCTTAATATGAGAGAATTTTATATCATATTATGCTGATAATTGCTGCTTTAAGTCCCGGCTTCGTTTTTTATAAACTGGTGCCCTGGAAAAGGAAAAAGAAGCAAAATATTGGGAGTTTGGGACCCAATGGTAAAGGTCGGGATCCGGTGAAATCGGCCGCCCATCTCAGCCTTAGTCATATAACAACTGTATGTAGATTATATATATTATATTGTTAAACCCTTTTTTCATTTGACATAAATCTAGTTAATTATCAATTTACTTGAAATGTCTTGGCTATAGGTATTGTATCAAAAAATGTACATTGCTGGATTGCACGTACAAAACTTTTTACCCCAAACAAAATTTGTATGTTCTTAATTGTGGTATACCTAGGGACTAGGGTTAAACAATACTTTTTAAATGTACTTTTAAACATATTGTTTTTTTGTACGCCTTAGTCTCAGGAAAAGTTTGTCTCAAACCTTCCTTTCTTCAAGTTCAACAATACCTAAGAATATTATTTGAGTTATTATAATGATAATAATAATGGACAACCATTTATATTGCGCCATCAATCTAGAAATTCTATTCCGAGGCGCATCATAGGCCTACTGTACATTTGGCCCAATAAAAATTTGAAACAAAAGCAAAAAGCAGTTTTGGTCAAACAGAATATTAGTTACCAAAACTATGCCTACCTAGCTATAATTCCACCATGCCCGAAAAGTAGAAAATTCAGTCAAACAGTTAAACAAACTTAGAAAAACAAAGCTAAAATGATGCTATCATTTACCTGTTGCTTTATTCAGGAACCGGTTGCGCGATGTACAAACTTAATTTTGGGGTTTTTTTTTGCTAATGCGAATTTAGGTTTAGAATATATCCTGATTAATTGAGCACATATAATTTTTCTCAAACAAGATGATTGCCCATTCCTCTGTGATTATGCCGAGACACAAATATTTTACCTTGGCTCTTTGAGACTTTATTCTTATCTTGTGCATAGATTCTAATAAATTGTCACTTTGAGTGCTAGGGATTCTACAGCACAAATGCGAGCTTAGCACACAAGGAGTTAAGTTAGAAGTTATGCACAAGCCAGTTTTGGCTGTGATTTAAAGCATAATAGATGGACTATATATTGTAGACTTCTTTTGTAAGTATATATATATATATTTATAAATATATTTTGTTATAATTTTTTTTGTTTGTACTTTAATTCCAAGTATTATGCCTATTTATATGACAAGAAAAATGATTGAATAAAAGTATTCATACATTTGGTTTTTACCTACACATTCTTGTGTGAACTATTTTGTTATTGTAACATTTTCTAAACCTATGGTGTTGAAAGGGATATCAGCACGTGACAGAAGTGTGCTCAAAATGTTTAGAAAATTGCAAGCAACTATAAAGTCAAAAGCCTGTTATCATTCAAAAAGAGCCATTACGAAACAAGAGGGGGACATTTGTGTATATTGTAAGTGTATGTAAGTATAACATTTTCCAATTATATCATACGGGGTTACATCACTTAACTGTCCATCTATAATGGGCTACTCCATTTGTTGGAGAGGTTTTTATCTTTTTGGTATAAGACTGTAAATCAGGGCCCGTATTATAAAAACCCCTGCTAGCCATGTAGCAGTCACACCTCCAAACCGAATCCAAATCGACATGAGACCGAATAATTCGGGGACGTGTCAAGGACGTTCGGGGTGCTAGCGGTTTGGTGTCGGGAGTGGTATCGAAATTGTTGGTCTCTTTGATTCTGACTGCTAACCACAGTCAGTGCCTGATAAAGTGAAAGTTTAGTCTCGTTAGGGTTTGAATTCGGTTTGGCAGTATGACTGCTACATTAGTTTCATGCAAAGTCGATCCTGATGACATAGTTAAAGGGACTACAGCTTCTAGATGGCATAATTTTCAGAATTAGGCTCTCCATACGTATATTTTCCTCAAGAAAAAAATAATTTGGCAGTCATTTCCAATGAAATCAGTCAATTTGGGGGTAATAAATAAATACCCTATTGTCCTGGGAACGTCTCTTTTTAATTACTAAAATATGACGTCATCTAAAGAACGGACTAATGAATTAAATGATGTAGATGACGTAAGCCAATTAATTGTCAAATCGTGTCAATCACGCTGCCGATTCCGGACGCTAAATCTGGGTGGGGCGTAATCTGGACGCTATTTAGTGAGACTTCGCATCAGAAGATGCAATTTTTTTGTTGGTACTTTGTTTTAGAATATTCATATTTTGATGATGAACACATAGCGCTATGGCAACCATTTACCACTCATATTGTGCATAATAAAATTGTTCATCAATTACTGTTTGAATGATCAAAATCGGTGAAATATTTGTTTTGACATATGAAAAAATGCTAGGAGGTACTTACTTGTTGTGAGTAGTGTATAGCTCATCAATTGACACAGGATCAAATATTGTGGAACATATGAATTAAAATAATCATAAATTAGTTTAATTTATATGAAACACGATACATACAAGCAACATTTATTCACAGATTATATGACACACAGTAATAATAGGTGAATCATTTTAGGTGGAAAGTTTCCACTTATAATTTTAATGTGAATAATATATATATTATTTCAGTGAAATATTACAAGAAATCTGTGCCGATGACAAAACATTACATTTTTACAATATACTGTATATATTTATAGACAACAAAAGTCTGAATACAACAACTCTATACAAACGATATAAAATGTAAAAACCCATTTACACTCGGTATCCTCTTTATAATCACATATATACGAATGTATAATACAAGTTATTGTTTAATGCGTTATCACGTAATCTCTAGCGAAAATTTTGAAACACGAATTAAATTCATTGAATATGAAATACTGTATTTCAGACAAATTTACAAATTGTGATTTATTGACATGCGTAAATGATTTGTTTTGCCCAATCGATTACTACTGTATCTTTACAGGAAAGAACACACTCATCTACAGATAAACACATCGTGTTTCAAAGTGTTGACCACAACGTTAAATTTGAGCGTTTTCACAGTGTGAAAATAAAACCCCACAGTGACCAAACTGTGAGGATAACTTCGCTACAGTGTGACACTGTCTGCACCCACAGCATTTTAAAAAGGTAGGCTCATACTATACGTAATTTCACACTGTGTATACAGTGTATTCACAGTATGAGCTGGCTTACACACTGTATAACCGCTCAAATTATTTGCCATTGTGACCTACACTGTGAAACACATAATATCCACATAGCATGCACAGTGGATGAGTTTGTTCTTTCAGACAAAATAACGTTCGAGCATTAACATATTCATTATTTATTCAGGTACATAGAATACAGGTGTATCCTAAAAACGATTTAAAGTTAAAATGTATTTTACGTCATATCTACGTCACTTAAATATATTTTAGCAAATCGCTATTCCTTAAGTATAGCATAATATTCAAGTGACGTAGATATAACGCAGACGATAGATGTTGACTTTAAATTATGTTCAGTATACACCCCAGTATTGCACTTAACTGCCTGGTCAAAGAAAGCAATAGTAAATTGATATGTGCACCTTAATTACCACTACATTACTATATGTATCGACATAATAATACGTGTGTACATTTTTATATTTTGTTTTAAAAATGTTTGAATAGTGATGACCTACCTACAATTCTGATAATAATTTTACAGTGTACGATCCGGGCCTCTTTGTAGAAAGAGATACACTCGATAGTTAGACTTTATTGTAAGTCAGACAATGTGCGCGTTTTGAACAGCCAATTAGCATTGTGCATGTAGAACCCATGAACTGATTTACTAAACAACTTACAATCGATTGTATTTGTTCCTGCACTGGGGCCCCGATTAGTTATTTGACGTGCAATACAAAACAAAAAATGAATGACGAACCATACAGTCACCATAGTCATAATACACGTATGATTAAAACAACCTGACCTCTCGTCTAAAATGACTCTATAGTCCAACACCTTCTAAAACGACCCATATAGTCATTTTAAGTGCACGTTTTGGAAAATGAACTGCTGAAATAAAGAATAATAGCGCCCACTACGACAGAAATAGGTAGGTACATTGGGAGAGTCACTTTTAGCTATTACAGAGGACCCGTATTCTTATCAACTTGGTCTCTCGTCTAATATTACTATATAAATTAGATAGATGGCAGAATATTCAGGTGCACCTAAAATGACTCTTTTTAGGTGTTGTACAACGACCTATAGAGTCGAGAGATCAGTTTGGATGGAAACACTAACGAGACAAACGGACTAGGCAGGTGTATTACATACTTAAGTTTCAAGGTAAGGTAGTAATTTGCATCAAGAATGCAAATGCTCGTTTGACAAGAACATGGCATCTCCTCTATAAGATATTGACGAGTTTTAACCGCTAATGTGGTGTTTCAGTTTCAGGTATCTATAGTAACATTGTTCAAATTCACATAACTTATTTGGAAATATAGCATCGCTTACCTCCTTCGTATTTGTATTACCATGGAAAAGCATTCCGTTTTTCTAAATTTCCCATTCGATAATAGTATATTTATGATTGAAGTGTTCAGATCTGACATTCCCCATTGTATAAGTTGACCTGTGTACAAAGTAAGAACAATGAGTTAGCAAATATCTCTTTGCATTTCGTTCATTATTCAGTCATATGACAGTGGTCATATACCACAAACATTTTAACCCATCAGTGCCTAAGGCCCACATATTTGTGGTTTGGTAGTCCTACACTTAAACAAGAAGGAGACTAGTTATTTGAAGTGCACAGGAAAAAAAAGAGCATAAATTCCTCTATTTTTAGAGCTCAATTTTGTTACTCTACCTGCTTTAGTTATTTTGTAATGATTTTTATTAGTACGTAAATCGCTATAAATTAGAAAAATCCTTAAATTGGCAACACATTGTGATATTTTAAGAACAGATATTCACGTTCAAATTGACAACTTTGCCGCAAAGTCGCTTCATATTTGTCTTACATTGTAATTACTAAATATTTTCCACATATTTTTATGTCAATACTAGTTCGACAAAATTTAGGAGTTGCCAATTTGTAGAGCAAAACAATGATCAATTTTGCCTTAAAATAGCTCTCGTCCTTGATGGGTACTCAAGGGGCCTATGAGATTGCAGAAATCACACCTTCATTTTTTTCCAGCAAAGATACTACATTAATTTTCTTCGACTTTCATATTGTTGAGCCTAAATTATAGTTTAAGTTCAACTGAACATATCTATGACACACCCACGAGTTGAATAAAGTCCTTTCGAATAATACCCTGTCAAAGTTTGGACGTGTACATATATAATATCCGGCACTAGTTAAAAAACAGCAAACAAACAAACAAATAACGTAAGTATCGGAATAATAAACCCCCAAATCGTTGACATTTTAAATTCTAACAGCCGATTATAAGTAGAACAAACTTGAGCTTATCAGCTGTGTTGTCTCCGACATGTGCAATATAATACGTATTCATCATATGAACAGGTCTTGGTCCTTATTTAGAAGAACATTTAAGAAGGACATGTGAATGTAAGCCTTCATCAATGGCATGATGATATGGAATCTAATTCATTCATATAAAATATACAAATGTATTTAAAACTGAAACTGAAGTAAACATTGACATGATAATCACGAACTTCCAGATACCATTGCAAATAGAATTGCAAACGATTGTAAAGCGGCAATGAATTGCAAGCTGAAACAATGTGCACACTTGAACCAATCAAATCTATGCATCAAGTCACATGCTCTGGCTTGTAATTAATCGCAAATATACAATATATTGCAACCTTTATTTCTTTGTAACAGGGCCCTTTATATCTTTATTTCCATATCATTGACCGGGTGTAGAACTCAACCCTGTTTCCAAAGCCAACCGTATACGCTTGCACATAATGTCTGTCGAAATGCACATACTCTGGCATAACCATAGTTATTTTGTCAGACGGTGGTCTCAATGAATATCTCGGTACCTCTATCGTAAGTCCTCAGTTTGCACGACTCGTCGTCGTGATTGGGAAGGAACACCAGCGGGTCGTTGTCGCTCTTCGGCAGCAGGTGGTACTGGCCGTTGTCCGTCTTCTTGGAGACGGAAGAGATGACGTAAAGGGTGTCCTCCTCTTCCTCCTTACCGTCAGGCTTGGGGTTTACCTTGTACTTGTGGGAGCGCGACGTGCCGAGCTGCTTGCGCGCCATCCAGAAGGTCCTGCTCCAGAACAGGATCAGGAACACGATGATGATGAGGAACCACGTGAGAATGAGGATCATGATGCTTCGCGGGTTCGCGTACTTTGTGCAGATCAGTTCTGCGCTGTAGTAGTTAATGGCCGCACTCAGATCGCGCCCGACCATGAATTGTGGCTTCGTGCACTGCACGCTGCTCACGAGTTCTTCTCTCCACGTGTAAGGGTTCTCAGCCGCAGCCCCACCTCCAGCCGATGATCCATACTGGGCGTACGATGCCTGTTCCTGGGCGTACGATGTCTGTTCCAGAGCGGACGATGTCTGTTCCGGCGCAGACCCGATCGATGTCTCACTTCCACCGTAGTCAGTGTAGTCGTAAGAGGTGGGGGCAATATCTCTTAGCCACGCCACGTTACAGTCGCATTTAATTGGATTATCGGTTGCTATTAGCGAGTGAAGATTGACCAGACCCTCGAAAGGTTCAAGACTGATGGCATAGATGAGATTGCTCTGAAGGAACAACTCTTCCAGTGCGATGTCGCTTGAGAAGGCGTCGTGGGGAACGCTCTGGATCATGTTCATGGATAGATCGAGGACGCGCAGTCTGGTCAGGTTGCGCACGTTGGGGATGCTGTAAAACTCGTTCTCTGAAAGTCTCAGCACCTCGATGCTATCCAAATGCGTGAAACCAACACTCGTCATGGAGCTTAGCGCGTTATGCGACATATCTAGCTCGATGAGCTGACGAAGGTTATGCTCCACAAAGCGCACGTCATCCATCAAATTGTGAGATAAATAAAGTACAAAAAGACTGTTTGATTCGCTGAATAAATTAGTGGGTAATGTAGAAAGCATGTTATAATTAAGGTTTACGTATTCCAATAAATTACTGCCGACGAACAGTCTCTCCGGTATCTTAGAAATGTTGTTTTTGTTTAAGGCTATCCTCTGTAATTGCGTAACATTATCAAAAACATGCGATGGTAACACTTTTAGTCCATTTTCACTCAGATCTAACGACTTGAGGACAGGGAATGAATTGAAGGCATCTTGGGCGATTGTCCTTATGACGTTGCTTCTAAGGTCAAGGAATTCCAGCGAGCTAGAATGACTAGGGGCAAACCAATCACTGCAGTTCAAGGGAGTCCCTAGGGTGACGATGGGACTTTCTTGAAGTTCTATGCTCTTGGGAGTTGGAATGTCTTCAAGAAATTCATGCTGCATATTCAAATCCGCACCGATCTGGTTGCGAGATAGATCTAGTTGTATCAACTGGGATACGTGTGCAAACAGTCCCGGCGATATATTGCTGATCACATTTCCGCCAAGATACAAAATTCGCAGTTGTTTTTGATGATCGAAGGCACCTGCTTGCAAGCTTGCTATGTCATTATTATCGAAGCGGATTTGCTCCAGCACGGAATCCGTCGGCAAGTCGACCCTGCTAACATTGAAAATGAAATTGCTTGTGAGGTAAAGGTGTTTCAACAGGCGCATCTCTCGCACCGCGCTTGGAACGCTCTGCAAGTAATTGAAACTTATATCCAGTCTCAATAGCCTTCCCTTATTGTCCAGGATGCCCTTCTGAACTTCGGTGAGAGAGTTATTGGCGAGGGTCAGTTGGCGGAGGCGAATAAGCTGTGTGATGTTGAAGTTGGACACGGTTAGAGTGTCCTCAAGACTGTTTCCCTGAAAGAGTATGATCCGTGTGCTCGTGGACAGGTTGCCAGGAAGCTTGGTCAACCCCCTGCTAGAGCAGTTCACCCGCTGCGTTACGACATCGCACTCGCAGAGCTCTGGGCACGGAAAGAGCTTTGATACGCGCGCCAAAGCTCCTTGAAACAACACCAGAATGGACACCAATCCCAGTAGGGCTCGTCTCACGCATACGCGAGCCGGAAGTCTCATATTGGCATTGCTAGACTCTCGTTGATGAACTATGACGACCGTGTGTGTCTCACATCTCTATGATCTGTCTCCTCACAGAGGTTACAGCGTAGGAATCACCCATCCATAGTTTTTTTTTCAGGATCAAAATGCAAAAGGTCTATACAGATATAAAATTGACGTTCAATTCCACTGCTAAGATGAGAGGTTTCAACGTTCAACACGGATCTCCGTTTTGCTTGTAGCCAGATATGAGGTCATCCGTTATTTCGATTCCTGGAAGATTTCGCGGAAGGACAACTTCATGGAAACTCTGCGATGAATGTTTTTCAAGGAAACCTCGCGGGACCTGCATATGGGAGATAAAAGAGAAAAGTGATGCATAATCTTAACGATCGTCACAATCGAATAAACATACAATCACATTTCTCTTAAAATATAATTAGCTCTACGGAGTTCTAACATCAAATTTCAATGTTTCTTATACTGTACCAGCAAACTTAGAATACATTGAGAGTAGAAAGACAGCTGGCGACGGTTAAATCTTGAAGGTAGGTGAGAAATGAGGTGTGCAGTGAATGGTGTTGAAAAACAGAATGCACGGAATCGAACGGAAGCTTCGAGAAGAATCAATGGGAAGGAAATGGGTAGGTCTGGAGAGATGTTACACCACGATCTAGTCGCACGAACCTCGTGCATGTGTTATGGACATAATGCCTTCATTGACCACACGAGACCTGTAGAAATAGTCAACACTATTTAGATCGTATAATTTGTAATGAGGCCGGGATCACCAAGCTTGTATAATTAATGCAATTATTATTACGTGATTACATATTGATAAAACACCCCTGCCTGGATTTTGTGTGAACAAAACTGAAGGGAATAATATTGAATTAATGAGATCAAAATTGCAGACGTTTTATTTATATACGTGTTTCTTGAAACATCCGGTACAGTGGCGTAGCGACGGGGACACGGAGGGAGGCGGGGGGGGGGGGGGGGGGGCGGGGG
>JAUELG010422244.1:0-12805 GCA_031471515.1 Dendraster excentricus | reverse complement strand
ATGAATGGAAGGAAAGTCCCCCAGCAGAAGAAAGAGAGACAGAGTAAGCCCTCAGAAAACATGAAACCAACTCCAAGCTCCATCCAAAACTTGTCATCTTGACTGGAGAAGATGAATGAAAGTAGCAAAGAGAAGAATGACACAGACACAGATCCAACATACAATGTAAATCAAAATAAACTAGAGTTCTGAAAGGAAAGAGTGAGCCAACATAAGAAGAAGGGAACAAAGTGTGTTTTCTGTTTACCCTTGTCGAGCCCAGCACCATCCAAGGAGATCTTGCTCAGGTCAATTGGTTCCTGGACTTCAACTTTCTTGGGGAACTCTGGGAGGCTTTGACCGCAGAAGAGGGCATCCAAGGAAACGGGTCCCACCTGCTCTGGGTGGTATGTCACCTGGTAGACATTCTCTTCTATAGGCTTCACATCCACATCCAGGATCTCCTTGTTTGGACCAATGGCAATGCACTGCACAGGGAGATAGTCTGTGTCATTGTAGTCATCAAACATCGGGCCCGCTTCGCTGCAATCCAGCTGATAGGTGCATGGGAAATTCATGAAGGCACCGCTGGTGACCAGACCAGGTCCTCGCGCCTTCACCTTGGATGGGTCCACCACGTTGGCACTGAACGGCGAGCCCTTGATGTGCTTGTCGTCAAAGAGCACATTGATCTGATAGGTGCCGATGGTGCTGGGTGTGTAGAACACGGCACACGTTCCATCTTCATTGTTCTTGCAGTCGATTTCAGCCTCTGTCGGCCCTTCGATGGTCACACCCAGTCCCCCTCGCCCAGCCTTGCGGATGTCAATGGTGAATTTGGCAGCCTTGTCAACAAAGCCCTGGCTCAGGCCCGGCCCCTCTGCAATGACCTTGGACGGGTCTGTTTTGACGGCGCCCAGGCTCATGGGCTTATTCAGCATCGGACATCCTCCGTAGGACATGTCCAGTGTGTGTGGACCTTCCTGGGTAGGGGTGAACTTGACATCAAAGCCATTCTCTACCGGTACAACCGTGCAGGGAACAATCTCTCCATCAGGGCCTCTCAGAACGGGTACAAGATCTCCATTTCCAGCTTTGGATGTGTTAACATGGAATGAGTTCTCTTTCCCTACGTCTAAGGCTGTGAACAAAGCATGCAACATGGTTAAAACACACATATATGGACATGCACTATATTGAATGTACTTTGATACAGGGATCTGAGATGTACGTTTGACATGTGCATGCTGGGTTGTGCAAAGGAAGGTATGGTTGAGAATGCTTCATCCTTTTAAAGTTCATAGTAATTTTGAGAATTTTAGCTGGTTTCGATATTTTTATTCTAAGCTGCTTTGCTAAAATTGGGATTCGCATTAATTTCACTCCTTGTTACACATTTAATAAATGAAGTAAGATCACTACTAAATTAAAAATTAAAAATAAATAGCAAGTTGAATGCGATTAATAACATAAAATAAGTAATGGAAACAAATCTTTAAATATTACATCTATATTTTTCCCTGCAACTTTCTAAACTCTTTTTCTTTTTCATGCACTAAAAGTGTCTGATTTCTAGCAGCAATATTCATACCCTTTCATTTTTTGTTACTTTCAATTTCTGGGCATGCAAGCACCCCTTAACTAATTTCCCAATTAACATGAATAATGAATGGCAGAATACTTACATTTGATAGAATGTGATATATAACCATAATGGCATTCCATATTTGTTAACATGGATACATAATTCTGAGGTAAAATTAGTAAGGGTAACACAAAAACAAGGCGTGTGTTGATGTGTGATGTAGTGGGGGCAGGGAATCACTGCATAAAATGCAAACAAATCTGTCGACAACGAAAGCTTGATTTGAAATGAGTGTACATTATATAGGGTGTTTGCTTTGAATTAGTAACTTAAACATACTGTAAGTGTTGGTATGCAGAAACAAAACTCAAATAAATGTTAGCAGGTGAAACTAAAGAAGCATTGAACTCACTGTCCTGCAGGTCGGCGATCTGGATCTTAGCGACGTCCACATCTGGAACGACTCCGACCACGATGGGGCACTGCGGGATGGGTGTGTTGCCGTAGTTGACACCGATGGCGTATTCTCCCGGTGCCTCCGGGGTGTACATGGCAGCGTAGGTGCCATCCTTGTTGTCGGTGACCTTGACTGGGATGTCCTTCTCCTTGGGACCATTGACCCCGGGCTTGGACTTGGCAGTGACCTTGATCGGGGCCTTGCCGGCCTCCTTGCAGTCCACGGTAAACTGAGTTGGGGTCTTGGCCCTCACTGCATTCTGCTCCACACCCGGACCGTACACCTTCACCATTTCGATGCCACCACCAACGTTCACCTGAAAACAAAAAAAATTATTTGAAAATCAAATGGAAACTTATCTTTGTTTCAGAAAGATGCTAGGAAACATTGTGTTTACTTAGTAGATGTAGTTTGGACATCGCTGTTTCATGTATTGAATCACTTTCCCATACCTACACTCTTTGATATCAAGCTCACCAACACTAACCTTGGGACATTATTAAAACAATCACATTACGGTAGATCAAAAGTCATTTTGTAATGTATTCTAAAGTCAAGTATGTTTAACACAGACAGGCGTAATGCTGCGTTTATACCATCTCCCTGGCATGCCACGGCAGCCCCGTTTCAGGCCACCGTGGTCAAAACGGGATGGACGTGATGGGCAAGACTTAACACAACTTGAATAAAGAGGACAAATTTGCCAAATCTCACGGCGCACTACGTTTTGGCAAACGGGGCTGCCGTAGTGCGACCGGGAATATGGTGTAAACGTTGCATAACATCTTCCCTTCTCCAATTGTAACCTATAAGATTTTGGAAGATTTACATCGCTGGTTGCGGTAGCACCATATATGAATGGAGAGAGTGGATAGCCCTGAATAAAACAGGTGGTATTCTTTCTTGAGCTTATCAAACAAACTACAGTTAGTGTAGATATGCGTTTATTGTAAAGTGAGGTGAGTGTCCAGTAATGTAGCAGTCACACCGCCAAACTGAATCAAAACCAAAACTAGACCAAACTTTCCCTTTATCAAGCACCGACAAGAGCCCAAACTGAGGTTAGCAGTCACAACAAAAGAGACCAACAATTCCGATACTACTCCCAACACCAAACCACTAGCACCCCGAACATCCCTGAATTCTTCGGTCTTGTATTGGTTTGGATATGGTTTGGGGGTGTGACTACTACATAAGAAGCTTTAATAACCCACCTTGAAGGGGCTGTTTGGGACACTGACTCCTCCCCAAGTGACAGCCACGGTGTGCCTGAGAGGATGCAGGGGCATGTAGAAGACGGAGAAGGTTCCGTTCTTGTTGTCCTTGACCTCTGCTTCCACGTTGTTGCCCCACTGGTCCTTGATGTCAATGATCAGCTCAGCCTTGCCGGCCTGCTTGGCGTCCACAGTGAACTCTGTTCGCTTCTTGATCTCGATACCGTCCGGTTCCAGACCAGGTCCGAATGCCTTGACCTGGAGTAAATGGTGTTTAGAATGATTTTACTAAACTTGATTTGGTTAGACAATGAACTTGAAGGCTATGATCAGCTGAGCCTTGCCGGCCTGCTTGGCGTCTAAGTTGAACTCTGTTCGCTTCTTGATCTCGATACCGTCCATATCTAGACCAGGTCCTAGGAAGAAATGCAACAGAAGTTCTTTGATGGAGAGATTGGGTGAGATTCTTGGTCTCAAATACATCGGACCTTGACCGATTGAGTCAAATAGACAGCTTTGGTAATGTATGCAAATTATATGTGTATGACATCAGACTCCCCATTGGCAAGCTCAACAATAGTAACTAGGTCCGGCAAGCTCCGGCAAACTTGGCTTGCTGGGCATGGTTACCTTTGTTAAGCTTGCAAATGGGGAGTCTGATGTCATATGCATAAATTTCCATACATCTCCGAAGCTGTCTATTGGAGCAAAATTGTTAAAGCCAAATGGCTTTCCACAAACGAGCAATTTAGGGGCTCCTTTTTGTGGCTTAGAGAGTTCCAGCTTTTCCTGGTACAATCTGGTGGATAAGCAGACATTTAGATTTATTATATCAACCACTAGTTTGCTAAAAAAAATAATTGGAAATAAATTGAAAAAATTAAAGAACTTGATGAGGACTACTATTGTTCAAACCAATTTGATTGCGTACCTTGGAGGCATCAAAGCCACCAGGGTTAGCCTCGATCTTGGAGATGTAGGGACTGTTGGGAATGTCCTCCTCCTCGTACGTGACGTGGATGGCGTATTCACCGGGCACCGTGGGGAAGTAGGTCACCTCGCACGACCCGTCTCCGTTATCTTTGCACTTGATCTCAGCCTGGGAGGGTCCCTCGATAGCAAAGCCTGGCAACACAACAGCAGAGCACAACATTATTCTTGGTTAATTCCATTATCGAATCTGCTAATTTCAATTGATTTTGAAGCAGATTTTTATTATATGTACAGATCTGTTCATTAGAAAGTATCTGCCAAAACTGGTGTACAAATTGAAATAATAGCCTACAGAAATAAGCCATAAATCATTTGGACAAAAATAAAATATATTGCATCAGTAGTTTAGAAACTGTAGTACATGTATGTTAACCACTTGAAAGATGCAAATTAATTGCAAGATACTAAGAATGTTATTAGAAAGATAGTCAAGAAAGGCAGCAATGTTGGCAATAATTACCCATCAAAGACATTTATTTTGTCTTATTTTGTACATGACTCCCCATAACTAAACATAAAAAATGTCCTGATATGAATTTCCACAATTGTTTACAATAATGTACAATAGACAAATGGTTTAAACCAAAGAACACAATTGAAATGTCTTACCTAGCGCACCCACAGCGCCGTTGGTTTCCACGGTGAAGGTGCAGGGCATCCCAGCCACGCCCTTCTCCAGTCCTGGGCCAAAGGCACGCACAAAGGTGATGGGGCCTGAGGGCTCGGGCCCGATGTTGACTGTGAAGGGGGCCTTGGGGATGGGCTGCCCACCATACTTGATGTTGACGATGTAGCGGCCGGGCTTGTAGGGTGAGTACTTACAGGTGTACAGTCCATCGCTGGTCTTTTCCACCTTTACGGGCTCATCGATACCACCTACACATATTACAAGTGATTTGCAGGTTTTTCTCATTGAACAAACATGAAATGGCATTGTGGCGCGATAATAATAATTGTTGCAATAAGAGATTGGAATACAATGGTGAGTTATTATTGAATAAAAGAAAGAAAAAGGAATAAAAAAACAAACAAAAAGTGGTTAGTAAACATTAATATAATGCATACATTTATTAATAATGCAACATTCGTATTATTATGCTTCATTACAAACTGGACTCTGATATTCTAAAAAAATGAATATTCTAAAAATGAGATGGGTTTTGGTCACATGATTTTTTGACAAATATCTAAATCTAAATTGAAATATTTAATTTGAGACATTTTATCAACAATGAACTTTAATGAATGTTGTTTAAATGTGTTAATCAAGATTAAAAATGTACTTGAAATCATGTGCCTGTTCAAACTAATGAACGTCCTTATGGTTTGAATTTATAAAAGGGGTCCAAATTCAAAGAGAACCTATATTGCTTTTTA
Organism: Dendraster excentricus; assembly: GCA_031471515.1. Lineage (NCBI taxonomy): Eukaryota > Metazoa > Echinodermata > Echinoidea > Clypeasteroida > Dendrasteridae > Dendraster > Dendraster excentricus. Next base: position 7,200 of record JAUELG010422244.1, on the reverse strand, counting down.
TACAAGATTTTGTTATTTGACATACGACACTTGGCCTTAACATAACAACAAAACAAACAATGATTAAAATGGCGGCATTGCTTTGAGTTTTGACCTCATCTATCTGCGTGAATCAACCATCAAGCCTGGGAGATTACACTCAGATAGGCAAGTCAGGAACTGAAAGCAAGTCTGTTACTGGTGGGCATTGCTTTTGCTTTCCTCCTTGGATCCTGATCAAATTTAAATGTTGTAAATACTCAAATTATTCAGTATATCCATCTGTGAAACAAATATAACTATCTGAATCTTCTTCCAGAATTTAACAACCTTGGAATTCTATTGTTTGATGTCTGCTTTTGGCATCATTTTATTTAGTAATGCATAATTAGCACTACCATTACATCCAAAGTCAATCTCGTTTCATAATGAAGTAATCAGAAGAACAATGACTTTGGGATAAATTGTAAAATTAATCAAAATGAGATCAAACCAGACCTCTAATGGACTTTCACAGTGAATAATTAATATGAGGAACCAATGGACCTTTACAGTGTCATAAAATAAAAGTTAATAAAGAACAATGTGAATTTCAGTACACTCAAGAAATCAAAAGACCCCAAACGGTGAACAATAAACCACAAACGAGGAGGGAGTATGAGGAAAAACAATGCCATGTTAATTAGTAACATACCGATATACGATACCATATAAAGGGGGAGGTGTTAGGTATCTCCCCCCCAGTAAACATGAACAAATTACGGACAAGAAGCAAGACTGAGAGAGCGGATCACCGCGTCTGGTACCAGCCGCATTCAGGACAAAAACGCAACAAAATGGCCGCCGGCTGACCGGGCTGGCCCGGCGGACGATGGGAGACTAGTGTGATGAAGATCTACATGCAGTCAATAATGGTGGGTTTGTGATTGATCAAATACATTACACGTCTGTCAACAGAACAGTATTACAAAAGCTTACAATACTATAGAAACATAGCCCAAACAGAATGTTACTTTACTGCTTAAACATATCTTTAAAGGGATAGTTTAGTTTGGCTTAGCGGGCACTTTGAGAAATGAATTGTTTGTACAGTAATTAAGAACTAAGCATACATGTACAATTTTGAATGAGCACACAATTTTAAAGACTGAACCAACTTTGTTTGATCAATATCGGTTCAGAAACAGCCATAATGTCCATAAATGTATCTGATTGGAAAAATTTTGTGGACCAACTTTTATTTAATAATTGAAGAAAATATTTTAAAATCCTACACTTCTTTTGATATATACCAGAGTGGGGTTCATTTTCTTTAAAAATGATCTCTCTATTCAATAATTATTTTGCCAAATATCAGTCGCATTTGTAATAAAAATTAAGGAAACTCTCGGATGTCTGAAGGGCGCACTCTTGTGTTGGTGGCTCTTTTTAAATGAAAATAGCATTGTACCTTACTGATTTTTAGTTTTACTACTGTTCAATCATTAGTGAATTAATATGTTAGTTTTTAATGAAAACAGTTTAAAGATCATAAATATTACGACCAAAATTGTACTATCCCTTTAAAAATAAATTGTGTAACAACACCATTTCTTAACAATTTACATTAACAACTCATATATGTATCCCAAAATACAGGATTGATAGTAATAAGGTAACCAAAAACAAATATACCATCAGGATTACAGGTGCTGCGAATAATAGATTTGGACACTAATAACTAAATTGGGATAACTGATACCAGCGTACTGTTCCCCAAACTATAATTACAATAACTTATTTACTTTCTTCATTGATTTTTTTTTTTTTACATTAGCAACAAAGTTGTAATGTGTGTGTTTTACCGATCATACAATCTAGCAATATGTTTAGAAAGCATTAAGCTTTTAAATTTGTTTCTTAAATTCTAGTCAATAACACAAATTTGATATCCCTGATGACCCAAATAACTCAAAGTCATCATAATCAGATGAGGTAACACATCTCAAATTTATACTTATCATCTTTGCTTTAGTCATGAGTTTTTGTAAACATATAAAGTATTCCAATACCGGCAGGTTAATTTTGGTAAAATTTGTATGCAAATAAACAATAAAGGTAATTACAGGTACATATTAACAAAACATGAACATGAACATTTGTATACAGACAAACTTGATTTGAATAAGTTAACAGTTAGTACCACTTCAAAGCATGCTGTAACAAACTCACAAACTGTAATGTAGCAGTCACACTGCCAAACTGACACCAAACCGAAATTGCTCTGTATCAGGAACCAACAAAAGAGACAGACAATTCCGATACCACTCCAACACCAAACCGCTAGCACCCCAAATGTCATTCGGGCTCATGTCGGTTTGGATCTGGCTTGGCAGTGTGACTGCTACATAAAGTTTGTCACTCACATACATGTTACACAACCAAACCCCAAAAATAGAACAAACAAATAAACAGCATTTCCACACACAAACGCAATCCAGAAATTGAAATGTGAAGGCAAGAATACACATTAAAGTATTAATAATGTACAATAATTATAAATGATTGAGATCTAAATGATTTTGATGAAACGGTTATTCAACCGTTTGAAATTAACTTGTTCTTTCTAGATGTAAATTAGATTTGAAATGATTTAACTAGCTCAAAACCAATTGCATGGAGATATAAAACATGATAGGCAAGTTATTAACACAAAAAGAAAATATCCCAAAATCATTCAAATCGAAACCATCACCATCATAAATAGATTTCACAAAAACATTTATAGTCTGCATATCATATTTTTACACCATTCACTTCACTAAAATATATTTGATTTACATATAGTTTTTAACTTTTGTATGATATCAATTCATTCAATACGAGTTTGAAACTTACTGTTCGACATTGCACTGAATTATTTTCTTTTTATGTAAAGACGTTTTTTAAATTTTCTTTCATTAAATCTTATTGAGAGTAAAGAGCAAGTAAAGTAAACGCCCGTCAAGAAAAGCATTACGGAACAGACTGAAGAAAGAAGAGGGAGTTTACAGCAGCCCAAGGCATCATGAACAAAAGCAACATCATCATTCAGACTAACCCCATCACAAATGTTTCTGCCACTTTGATTCTAAACATTCTATGTATGTATGCAAATCGGGTAGGTTCATAGTGAATTTCAACTCATTTTTTTCTCTTCAATTTTCACTTTTTTTTAACTGCATAAGAATGCTTTGAATGATCAAAGGTTGTAGGAGGCTTCTTCTACAGCAACTAATAGCAAATAGCACCCAAAGTAGCATTAATTCAGTATTATTTTCATCAAGCCCCAAGCATTAAATTGGTATTTTTCATCAAGCCCCAATTAACATCACAATCACACACTCACTTCATATCTGTGACTTTCATTTAATGTACTTGTAAGTAAGTACTAAAAACATATTTTTTCAAATAATGCTCAATTACTCAACCAATCAATTTGACACTTCTATCAGTATTGGCCTACTTTAAAAATAATCTTTACCTACAAGTTTTATGTCTAAAGTGGAATTGATCGGAATAATGTCTTAACCATGTTATATCGGCAACTTAAATCTACCCTTATCACATCACATCACTGACTGCCATGCAGAACTTCACTCTGCTCGTCCACCCCATCGATACCACACCGAGCCAACCTTTACTGGTGACCATTTTGGTATCCCAGAATGCCAAGCTCACCAGGGCCAATGATCTGCACTTTCAGTTCAGCCTCTCCAGCCTCCTTTGTGTCGACGAAGAAGATGCATTCCTCCTTGACGCGCTGGCCCTTGGGCTGCAGACCACGCCCATAGGCAAAGGCCTTTCCTGGGTTGAGGGCTGCCAAGATATCAAGAGGAGAACAAAAGATGGAAATGTTGTAAATGAGGATTCAGAATCCTTTCTGAGGAAGACAACATCCACTAGAAGATCACTGTTATACTTATCATCATGTAAGGTTATGGAAGAGAAATTAATGTAAAAGAAAAGTTGTGTACATGAGTATCAAACTTTTATCCCTTTTTTATCAGTGAAAACACATATAAAATATTTGAAGGCCGACGTCATGATATATGTTAAATATTACTGCATTTCAGACTTCATTTATTTTTATGTGATTATGACTTTACAGAGCTCAATATTTCTGAAGCAAAAAATGATACATAGATATTTGATGATTCGGCATATAGTGCATGTAAAATGTTTACTCATCTTTATGAGATTTTTTTTTATCCCAATTCATCATGCTGACAACTAGTACAGCTCTTGTACAACTACAAGCTTTAATCTATCTTAATAATAAATTTGCCTAAACATACAGATGCCAAGCTTTTTAATTGACATTAAACTCGACATTAAATCTTGGCTCAAACTCACAGCATGAAATCTTGACGATGAAGGTGCTGCCGGGGATCTCCTTGCCGGCAAACTTGATCTCCACCTTGTAGGTACCGACCATGATGGGGGTGTACTCCACGTAGTAGACGCCCTTGCCCTTATCCTGCATCACCACCTCCTTCACCTGGGTGCCGTCCGGTGAAAGCAGCACCACGGTTGGTGTTCCAGCACCGGCACCTACGGAGAGACAACGATATGAATGTCAGATACATTTCATAACAGAAGACAAGGTTAGAACTAACGCATTCATTTAATAGAGAGTGCTCCACGCAGTAAACTTCCTTGCCCTTATCCCGTATCCCCATCTTGCAAGCAGCACCACAGTCGGTGTTCAAGCACCGCCACATAAGGAGAGACAACAATATGAATTTCATGATAGATGGCAATGTAAAGGAGCAGCATATCGGTATGTATTTTGAATATGAAGGTGCACTGGTGAAGGTGCTCATTACCAATAAGCACCACAGTTGTTGTTCCGGCAACCATGGTAGTCTGCCAGCGGCACCGATGGTAATCTACCAGCAGCATCTGAATGGAAGACACCATAATAAAAGATAACAAAGGTTCACAAAAAATTCTCTGTAGAAACCTCTGACCAAAGGTGGACAAATTTCAGTACAGAATCAAGACCATGAGGACATTGGTTGGGCGGGCTAAAGAAGAAAAGGAAAGTACAGAGGAATGCACAGGGCATGTTGATTCTGAACATGCTACAAATACGCAAATGCTAGTTGAGGTCTTACCGGCTGTGAAGATCTCAAAGTATGTCTTCTGGTTGAGGATAACACCGGATGGTTCCAGACCGGGACCCTTGGCTGAGCACTTGCCGGCGTCTGATGTCACGTTACCGATGTTTACAGTGAACGGACTCTTGGGAATCGCCACGCTCTTGAAGTTGATTGTAATCTATGGACAAAAAGATTCAGGATTTCAAAGAAATTGTATCCATCTAGAATAATTAATTTGTATTTGGAATGCAACATACTAGTTAGAAATGATGAACATTGACTAGCAATTTTTAAAAATTACTACGTATGTGATAAAAGGGAGTTTGGGCCATTGTCTTTCAACACAATGGTCATAGGTTAAATGTCCAACTTTATTTATTGTTTTGTTTTGTTTTGTTTGTTTGTTTGTTTTTTTTTGGGGGGGATCAAATACTTATTAGATGATCACTTATAGCATTAGAAATTAATAGTAGCCCCTGAAATTTGAAACAAAGCCTAGAAATATGTATCCCCCAAAAGTTGGAAATTTGTATCCTAGAAAGTTGGAAAATTAGCCCCGAAAAGGAGCCCCAAAATAAAACTATTAATTTGTTGGGTGCTCACCGTGTGCTTGCCAGCGATCTTGGCGGTGTACTCCACGGTGTAGGTCTGCTTCTTGTCCTTGTTAGCCACCATGGTGTGCTCTAGGAGGGTGCCCTTGGGGTCCTTGATCTCTACCTCCACCTTGCCACTGCCGGCGCCAAAGGTCTCCACGGTGAACGCTGTGGGCTTGGAGATGAGGTTTCCTTCCTCCAGACCAGGTCCATATGCACGCACCTAAAAGCGTTTTTTTATTTGAAAAGGCAAATGTGTTCCAGCCCAGCCCACGATCCCAAACCCCAAACAAAAAGGAAGAAGTAAAGAGAATTAGCAAATTTGAAATCAAATGTAATTTTTTTTTATTGAATAGGGCTTGAAATTAACTTTATTGCCCCTGCTGGCCGTGTTTTTTTTTTAGTGAAAATTTTGTTTGTTTTGAATACCCAAGAGCAAAAATGTTAAGACCCTGAATAAACAAGTGAATTATGATTTGGTTTGCAAAGTAAATTTATCAGTTTTGTGGCCAACATAGCTAATTCAAAGCCCTAATCAAATAAAAATCGTGAGATTCTATAGTGAAAGTTTACTTTTAAGAGAATTGCAAGAGCTAAGAACTAAAATAATGTCCATTTATCTTTAAATAAACTATCAATCAGTATGTTAAATTAATCCATAAGAAGAAACTGGCCCATTTTAAAACAAACACTGATATATCAATCTTCAAGATCATTCTTAAACATTGATTATTCAAATTTATATATTCATTATGCAGTATTCTTGAAACACCTTTGTGTTCATGCCTTTATATTCCTTTTATATATTTGAGATTATATTTTCAGAATCTAGCTAAACATGCTACATCGTTATTTTTCTAAATCTATTTATTGTTTTACAAATATTTGTTAAATATGCCAGCAACATTATGATATCTTCTATGATGAGTTAATGTTAACTTAAATATTTTGAATATTAGATTTACTTCTCCAAGACTACAGTTCCATTAATTATAATTTCCACATAAATATATATCTTCACATGAATTTTCACACTCAGACAAACATGAATTTTACACATCAATACAGCAAACATGAGATAATATGTAAGCCCTGAATGATAAAATCAGAATCTCTTTCCCCTATTTCCAACCCAAGTTTGTTTCAGCATTTATATTACAAATAATCTAAACTAAATATATATAGATGTACATGTATGTACAATTAATTAACATTGATCAATAGCAACAATTAAACAATGGACAGTTCAATCTCATCATTTATGCTATGAAGTTGTTCAAGAGAATGTTGAAAATTAAACTGGTCTCAAATTGTCAGTTTGTGACCCACACTTGAATAATCTGTCCTTATAATTTGTTTGAATAAACCTGATATCAAATTCAAGATGTATACTTAAAAAAGTTTGTCCAGAAATACATAATAGTAAACATTTACCATAAACATGTCATACATCAATACATGGAAACATACTGTGCGTCAGCAAAATAGAACTCTCACTCTGTGCG
>JAUELG010422133.1:0-12806 GCA_031471515.1 Dendraster excentricus | reverse complement strand
AAAGTTAGGTATCAAATTTGATAGATAAGCCATGTTGGTCAATAGCTGTAATAATAACTCCCCAAGTAAATCCATTGATACATTAGAATGGATGATTTTATAGCTTTATAATTGGTGAAGTCGAAAATCTCAAACTTAACATTAATTTATTTCAAATTTATACTATATGGCATTTGTGATTTATAAGCACAGGTTGGCCGATCAGGATATAGTGAAGTATATCTCTTTGGATGATCCCTGCCTATGCTACTAGAGTGTATATATATCTACTTGACAAATAACTATATTTAATTACTTCTTTTGTCATGAAGAAAAGTAAAATGATGGATTTAATGTACGGTATGATCACACATTATCATGTAGGACATGAGTGTGTGTGTGGGTATACTAGTTACTGTGTACCGTTAGGTGTGCCCCAACTATTGGCTATATTGAATGGATTGCTCCTATGGGAGTGGAAAGTGCACTTCATGAGCAGATTGATTTTGAGTGAGTGTGTCCGATGACCAGGGTAATAAAATGTAAAAAGCTTCGAGAGATGACTTTCAATCATATCGCCATGTAAGCACTGCACTGTAAAAATCAAGTTTATATTTTATTTGTTATTAATAGTTCTAAATGTTTCTATAATCTCATATGTCCCAACAATTGTACAACTTGTCTTGATTTCTGCTTAAAATCTGAGAAAAACAAATTGGAAGTATAATAGAGCAAAGAAAATATAATAGGGGAGAGGGCACATAAGATGGAGAGAGTGCATATAAGATGGAGAGTATGCACATAAGAGGGAGAGTGGGCACATAAGAGGTGGAAATAAGATTTTGGATTTAATGGAGCTCTATCTATGCTAAGTAGCTAACGTTTGGTTTTTAGGAATAACGCAACTACTAGTTCTTCTAAAAAGCTATGAATTACAAAGTAGAAATCTCTGTCAATTCATATTGTCTTTTAGCTGATGATATATACATGGCTATCTACGGATAAAACCTGGCAATTTTTAAAGTATAATTCTGCATAGCTGAATGGCAAGGGGACGTAGTAGATACAGTGTTGAAATGCACACAACTATTTTGTAGCTAGTGATGTAAAATAATATTTTGTCCATCAAGAAAATATTAAATTTGATTATCAACGGAAAATAAATGTATTTGTAATTGATCTTAAGTTCTAAATAACAATGGAGTTGTTGTAATATCACTCGACACCCACTCCCTCAAAAATCAATAAATCAAAAATCAATCTTAAACAAGAAGAAATTAAGCAGGCAAAAATATTTCCAGCTACCGTGTACCTATATGACAATAATACAAATTGCAAAGAGACGAGTTGCCTAGGCAACAGAAATGGTTTGGCATACACATATGATACTGGCCATGTATTGCTAACAACAAGTCTACTCAAGTGTCAGTCTCTTCAAATAAATAGTAAATACAACAAACAAAAGAGGTAATAAAGTATTATACACCAAAAAACTGTCCAATCACGAGACGGCTTCACACATGATAATAATTTGAATTTTGGTCTACGCACATTGTCAATAAAAAATAACATGTACCTCTCCGCTGCAACCTACGTGTACATGTAAATTTGCACATTAAATAACTTTGGTATTTCTAAAAACAATTTTCCCATCAAAAGCGCAACAAAAAATTCACTAAAGTATTCTTCAATCGTTCATAAATGCGTTTTTAAAATTCGGTGAGATCACAATATGGTGGGCAGTTGAATTGCATTATTGTCAGGTGTGTTTCCGTAGTGAATGCCCAATGTGAATTACATTTTGTAAATATTCATCATAGAAGAAAAGCGATACATTAAATTCTCCTGCAGCTTCAAACACCATAACACTAGGACAACAATATAAGTCATTACGATAGGTGAGCATAAACATATTTACAATCATTTACATTCTTTTCCTATGTACAGCGACAATGTTTTTTTTTTCTCCCCTGACTTTTCTACTTCAATATTAAAGAGCACAAGCAACTATAGTTATGGATTGATTAATACATCCAAGTTTCATAACTATCACTTGTTAGCTCTCACTCACACATACCATATAATGCTGTGGGGGAAAAACGGAGCACACATTTATAATCTTCGTCATTGTCATCATCATCGTAATAATAATAATAATAATAGTGATAGCCTCACAAAATAGTATTTACATCATAAAATGTCGCTTCGCTTCCACATATATATACTAGCCCAGTTCAACCACAAAACAACAACAACAATGAACAATAATGGACAAATCTCCCTTTCCAATTAAAAAGATAACATCCATGTTTACACCCCAATTCGCCATTTCATGTGTTCATAATCAATTCAGGTGGGAACAATTGATAAAACTTTATCAGTGAAGGTGACAATTCAAACAATTAAGCTATGATTTAGGAACACTAGTCAAACACTATACATCCACAATCAAATCTAGGCTGGTAAAGCTGTTTTCTATCTTTATCGTTTCATCTTGTAGAATATTAACGTGGTTTAATCACAGACTGCCGTCCACTTGGAGTCGACAATTTGATAGCAGGCTGTCTACTTTTTAAAACCAAAGACGGATCTTTCATGTTTTTGCCGTTCTAATAAGAGTTGCCAGTTCCCTACAAACCGTACGCTGATCTGCAACTGTTCAGCTTTACTTATGGTGATGAACTTGATCGGACTATCTACTGACTTAAATATACTGGACTCCTCCTCTTTGGAAAGCTCCATCCTCGTTTTTTCCTGTTGCCATGGTAACCGGTGATGCGGATCTATGTAGCTAACCCGGAGTTGAACAGGAGGGAGTTCTTGAAGTACAATCTGGCATCTGTGAAAGGACATTTTAAAAAAGAGAGATAAAAATAACAACTCATTATTCACAGTATAATATTAATCAGATGGATCTTCGTGATCTCACTTTCAATTAACGGTGCTTGCCCCCTTTATTAGGTTAGAGGGGCAAGTACAAGATCTTGTAATAGGATATCAGTGTTACAATATTACAATAATACAAAAAACAACAAAAATAATGCTACTACTTCTACAAATAATCATGATTATAACGATGGCAACACAAAAAGAAAATATCACCATTTCCATTCCCTACGATTAAAAATAAATATGGAGCTGGGTAAAAAGAATAGAGAGAAAGAGCAGAAAATAAGGGAGAGAGAGGAGGGGGGGGGGGTGGGGAGAGGGAGGGTAAGGGGTCACCTACTAATTACAATTGTATTACAAGTCCCCAACAGCTTCATATACAGAATCCAGTAATTATGCACCATTATTACGAGAACCATCTACCAATAACTGTATTTTGTAGTGTGCATGTACATACTATATAATCAGCCCCAGCAATTTTAATCATCTCAAGTGCCATCAACTTGTGATTAAATATCGGTATTAAAGCGACCCAAGGACGCCCATCATATACAGAGATATCAAACAGAAATGTATAATAATTCATTACATATTTTTCCACGATACTTAAATGTCCATCATCTAGACAAAATACTTTCCACCCCATTTCAGTCACCAAGTACATGCAGGAGAGGGATTAAATGAATAATAAATGTGGCTATTTAATTAATAATAGAGTATCTAATTTTCACAGCAGCTCAGCTAGCTAGCACAATACAAAGAACAAAAGAGTGAAATTATGTTTTCCCAACCTAATAGCTAATTCATCAGATGCCATTACGATTCAAATTCGCTTTATGCTGCTAATTAACGGAGCCAATACCCATTATGCTCGAGCTCTCATCTGAACAAAAATTTAACAACCCTAATGATCATATAATTATTCTCATTTCAGGCATCATTTGCTGAATAGACACGGTAAAGCGATTGCACATACTATGCAGATAACGACCATTTTATTATTAAACTACCGTATTACCTATCAAATGCATTCAAGAAATATTTATACTCTCCTTGTTAGTTGTAAACCCAACAAACCTATACATAACTATAAATTAGGAGCCCATCAAATTCAATAGAATAAAATAATACCATTTGATTAAGTAATTTAGCTGTCGGGTCTAGTCTGAAGAATAAACCTCATACTGCATAAAACGCTAGTGAATAGTGCTGACCACTTAATTTGCAAACTTATCCAAAAACAAGCTATTTTTTTTTGTAACGACTTAAGTGACAACAAATAAATAACTTTAGTTTCGATTAATGATTTTGGGAAAAGTAAAAGATTGAAGAAAATAATAAACGTGCTTGCACTTATTTGTACCTTGAAGTCGGCTGAAGTCGGCTGACCGGCCAACGCTCTGGCTTCTTTCACGGTCAACCTCCATTTCGGGCGACTGTTCCTCTGTTTAAAAAAATAAAAAATAGAGAAAAAAAATAGTTAACTTGCATGTATATATGTAAAAACAAGATTGGATCAACTTTGAGTGGCCCGGAACCTAAATCTGGTGGCCCCAAACCAAGAAAAACATAACAAATTCTGTTAAATTTGGTTGCCCAAATGGGCCAGTAGAATTTAGGATCAATGAAACTTGGTGTCCCGGAGCTCCATTTTAGTGGCCCCAGGCCAGCGCGGGCCTATGCCAATCTCGAGAACTGTAATGTTATGTAATGCTCAAAATTAGCACAGGCGGGCTGACCCCAGGGCCACTAAAAATTAGCTTTGGGCCACTAAATTTCATTGATGCCTATTTTCTACTGGCCCGAATAGGCAACCAGATATAACATAATTTGAATGTTGTTTCTTTGTTTTGGGGCCACTAGGTTCCAGCTTCTGGCCACTAGATTGTGAAAAATTATGCTCTTTACTAAATTGCCCCACTAGGCCAAATAACAAATGCAAGTTATAATATCTAGCATTACACGAATACTAGCCCATATCTATATAGTTCTTTGGTGATCACTAATTAGGACTATTTCTAGTAGGTAAGGATGGTGAAAAAGTACAGGGAATTTGACCTAACTTAATCCGGAAGGGTGTTTTATTTTGTTAGTTTTACTCATTGCTATAAAAAAAATGTGCTTTCTGGAAAAAGCAATTAGAGAAATGTCATGCACTCTTCGATGCATTCATATTTCACCGTCAAAATAAACGAACAACATAACATTAATTAATCATGAATTATAAAATAGATTGCGCAAAATTTCTGAGAACTCGAATTAGAACAGCATGAGTTTCCCAGAACAGTCTCATCCCCCATATGGAAACAAGACCAAACCCAATCACTTTACATTCCCACATTCTCGTTTATGTTCTCGCGATCTTTGCATTTTTCAATTGCAGCAGCGATTTATTATTCTGCAGGGTTGATTGCTTAGGGGCACGAGGAATTCCTGAAGCAAAATCTCCAGTGAGAAAGAAACACCGAAGTGGAAATGGATCATCTGCAATGGCAATAATTATCTGCACCCCTTTTCTTTGTTTATTTTATTTGTTTTGGGTCATAGTAAAAACTAGAACTTTAATAATGGATAATTGCATTTCCAAACACGCTTGGGTTCCTTTTCCCCCAAAGTCTCCCTATATTTATCTAGTCTATACATCTCTCTGCTGGATTTCTCATCAATCATTTCCCAAATCATTTGTTTCTCGTCTGTGGTCATTAACCATGGACTAAATTAAAGTGAATGCCACTAATTAGATGAAGCCCTTAAATGCAAGAAAACAATAAAACAGTTTTTGACTGATTAAAGATAATTGCAATTAAACCAGCTAAACAGCAATGAAAATACTTGTATCATGATCAAAAGTTTGAAATGAATATCAAGTTAACTACCATTACAGACCTTAGTAACAATGAAAAAAAAAAAAAAAAAATTTCCAACACTTTTAATCATTTCTTCATAACCTCATTTTGAGACACAAATGGCTTTCCATAATATTTAGGATCTCTGTGAAACGCCCCGCTTGAAGGAGAGGAAGATCCCCCTGTCAGACCTACCTTTGTCACTGCTGCTGTAGACATCGGGGCAGCTGGGCCGACGGTCCCCTCCGTTCAGCACCCTCATGGTCTCCTGGGCAGCTGCCTGGATGGGCTGGATGGCCTGAATCGGTGGGCTGCGGCTGGCCTCGTGATCCGACAGCGACCCCTTCAGCTTCTGCTGCTGCTGGGCATCCTGTTGCGGCTGATCGCGCTGTTGTTCGCGCTGTTGCTGCTGCGTCTGTTGCTGGCGTTGTTGCTGGGTGGTGGTGGACTCGACCTCCTCTTGCAGACGCCTTCGGCTGCGCTTTTCCCTCTTGAGGCGGCGGGCGAGGATGGCTGAAAGAAAGACGGAAGATGATGGAAGAAAAATGTGAAATCATTTAAATATTGATGATGCGATTAATAATGTGCACAAATCAATGTATCAAATCAGGAATATGCTAATTCTACATGTTATGGTGTTGACAGACCAGAACTAAAACCGGAAATCATTTATAATAATTAATAATGAGATTGATAATGTGCAGCAATCAATGTATCAAATCACAAATATATGCTAATTCTAGATTTGGAGTTGACGGACAAGAACTGTTCTTAGTCAATGATTTTTTTATTTTAAAAGTATTTCGTAACTCACCGAATCTCCTCTGTTCGGCATTGAGTTGTTTCTCCATCGACTCTCTCAGCTCGCGCTCACGAAGCAACTCCAGCTTCAGTTCGGCTGTTCACAAAGAGAGCAAAACAAACAAAAATATAACATTTTATAAAATTTAGATACATCAATTAAAATATCAATAATTTCAATAATATAAAAAGAATGAATGGTGTACATTCATGATACTTTTTACAGATGCACTAATTAAAAAATTGAAACAGCATAATATTTTAGTGACAGAATTAACTTTATATGATCAAAATCAGTTGAGAAATGGTTGATATATCCATAAATGTAATTATTTGTAATAAACGTGGGGCCCCACAAATATTAGCCAATTTTTGCCAAAAGGAGTGAAAAAGAGTGAATGGTGTACATTTATGAAGCTTTTCACATTTGTACATTTTTGTACATGTCACAAGACTTCACTTAGTGCTAAAATCAACCCTTCATTAAGTAATACACACAATATGTACACTATCTCTACTCCCTAGCGAGCATTCCTTCCAAGCAACTCATGGGGCAATAAAATAAACAATGTCAAAATTGGTAAAAAAGTAAAATCAAAGGAAAAGGTAATTATCCTACAGGGAATAATGTGTGTGAGTGATTTTTCTTATAACAAATTATTTTTGATTTAATAATACAAAGTTTGAAAGGTCATCGTGAATAACATGATCTCCATTCTTTGTTTGTTTTTGGAGGGAAGAAAAACAGACGCACTAATTATTTCTACTTATCTTATAACAACTTAATGTTCTACCATGTGACTTCAAATCCATTTGTCTCTCTTTGTCTGTTTTGTCATCACGACAGCAATAACAATTAATCATCTGATTCCCATGCCGTTTAGAACAATAAAGTCATTTGACATTAATTATTAATGCTATGCGTGGTGGCCAATAAAAAAAAATCATTTGAATTAATTAATTAATCAAACGGTCGTTGAGCGTCCGTTAATAATGGCGTTTATTATGACAGGATTGTTGTTTGAAGGAATCGGAAGCGAGAGAAACACAATCGCAGCGAAAGAAATAGAGCGCAATGGGAATGTTAACCAGTTGGGAAAACAATTGATGTGTGACTTTCACTTTGATTCGCAACAATTCAACTAGTCTTTTTTTTTTTTTCAACACCAGTACGGCGCATTCCTATGATGGGAACCAAACATGATTTGGGAGGAAACCAATTAATTACGGGTGTCGTGACGGCCCGTTTCCTTCAAGGGGAAGAGGGCACTTATAACCAACAATCAATTGTTTGATTTATTGACCTTGTAATGGTATAAGCTAGCTATTTGAAAGAAATCATCATCTCTCGTAATAATATTGCGGGTTAATAACAGCTTGTTTTTAAAAAAAATGTTAAGCCATTGCCTACGGGAAGCTGGTGGGTGCCCTGTATCCACTCTATGGGAATTGCAAAATTGAGTAGTGGGAAGCTCTAACAGTAAATCAAGGCACAAATTTACATGTACATGTTTCAACTACCTTTTAATTAACTTGACCTACAGATCCGTACAAAAACAGAAAACATATTTAAAACTTTCTATGGATGCTGTTATTCTGAACTTTCTATCTGCCTTATCTGCAAATATATAATAAAGCCACACGAATCACGTCTTTTTAACAGTGGTTTAATTAGTAAAAGCCCAAGTGGTGTCCAACATTTCCATACTATAATATAAACATGATACAAGTTAATAACTCTTTGTTAGTCCAAAAAGTTTTGAGGTTGATTAATCCATTTATCCTACTTCAAAGTGACACCTTTTTTCTCCAGATATATGTTTTTACTCTTTCAAAAGAGGAAGTTAAGTTAGTGTCCCTCAATTTCCTTCAAAACTTGTCAATGTTAGCTTATCCTGTGGGTTGTTTTCATTTTATGGGAAACTAATTAACATTACTTTTATATCTGAATAAAAAAGTATATATAAGTTTTTCTTTTTCAATCAATTTGTCACGCATTTCTTTTGAACGGCTAATTGCCCATCTGTACTAACAAATAATCAAATGTTGAGTATTGCTGTAATTATTATGTGGATTTCATTAATATAATTAACCATAAATTTCAATCTTATCACTCAAACAGACAGCAATCACCCATTAACATATTGAAAATGGGGGAGCTTTTCCATTAAATCAGAGTATTTATGGAGAATAAAAACAATTTTCTGTTATTCATTAGTTTTGTCAATTAACTTTTTGAAACATATAAACTATATAATCAAGATGTATGTGTATATTTAGAAAAACTTACTTAATCACATATATATAAAAGGAAACAAGAACGAACAGAATTAACTTTTGAATTTCACTAGTCATGGGAGGCTCAGAGCTTCCGTTTTTTTATTGCTCAACCACAAACAAAAATAGGAGCTCATTTAATTAATGTCATCTACACCAACACAAACATTGACAAAGCAATTGTTACAAATCCTAAAATTATTTTAAACTGTTTCATATGTAAAATCTTTAAAAACTACAAAGGGGTGAGCATCAATAAAATAACAATTTTCTGAGTGTGCTTGGTTGAGATCATTCACAGAGGACAAACATGTATAGTATAAGACAACACAATTATAAAGTCCACCCACTCAATATACATTATATCTGTGAAATTTGAAAAGTAAAAAAACAGGTAGATAAAAGCCATAAACTTGAGTAAATTTAATAAGTTAAGTGATCTTGTATGTAAATGTAGCTGAAGTTATAAGGGCCTATACATGTACACATCAATCCACACGCATCCTTCAACAAACGCCATGGCTCACATCCTAGTCTGAGGAAAAAACCATGACCTTTTCCCACAAGATGACAACATAAACTCCACCATACTTAATTGCACTTCTGATGTTTCCTCCTCTGACTGATATCTTCATTTCATTGCCAATTTGACAATTCACCTTGTTTGTAAAAATAAATTTATCTTATTGCCATAATTTATCGTTTCAAATTATCCTCTAGTTTAATTGTTTGGACACATGATTCTTTTTGCTCTGTCTCATGAGAATTTCCCATTTAATGCTTCAGGTCTCCCAATAACTAGTATGGAAAGCTGTTAAATAATTTCTTTGTAAAATTGCTGAAACATTTCTTTTTCAAAAGGCAAAAATATTTTTATAGAACCAGTCAATTTTTTTATCATCAAATTTTATCAAGAAAGAGGCCACATATAATTTAAAGAAATTGTTTGCTTGAAGTTTCAAATACTTTTATTTTGTCGCTCTTGAACATATCATTTTTCAAGGCTGAATATGGCTTTCCATAGTCATACAAGTAAAAATTAAAGAGTTCAAATCAACTTTGACTCTTCGTGAAACACCCCCTGGATTTTGACATTATTAGAGAAAAAATTTGTGATACAGGGCTCTGGTAGCCTATTCCACATATCAACGCCATAGGATTAACACAATCTAGGACTCGATGGGGTAACATGAAAATGAAGAAAGGGGGGAAAATCTGTCTCAACATATCACGTTCAGGTGTGTCCTTCCCCGCGCTTAATCGGACGCTGACAAATTCTCTCCCTGCTTCGTTTGCCGACGCGGATCTCCACTTTTCCAGCCGACATCAAACTTACATTAGTCAATTTCCTCATACACGTTCCACAACTTTTTGTGTATTCATCAGTTATGATATGGGAGAACCTTTTTCATTCACAGACTAGTATTCAAAAAGCCGACTGTCAATTCACAATTTTATTAAGACGTTATATCCTTCTAAAATAAATTGTGCTTTTGTTCCGTGTTACTTTGTATTCAGTGGGTGAAGTGAACAACAATAAAACTCTCACACATCATTCAGACATATTTTACAATGATTTTGGTACAGGATTGGAGTCTCATATATCATTTTGGGCAATATCTATGGACAATAAAAACAACCCTGTGGACATGTCAGGCAACAACAATATACATTGCATCAACCATTCATCACTTTTTGCACATGTCAACAGTCACTAGATCCCTAATAAGGGGGTAGAAAGGTTTGTTGATGAAGTTATTAACGACATACCTTTCTCCAGGTTGATCTGCTTGTCCCTCTGGCGGGCGTTGTCCGAGGCAACCTTCAGCAGGCCCTGGATGTTGGTCAGGAGCGTCTCCATGGACGACGGACCCTGCAGCACAACAAACAAACAAACAAAATATTTAGATTAGTATGCTGACCATGGAGCACAACAAACAAACAAACAAAATATCTAGATTATTGCTTGTATTTAATTTGCTCAAACATTTTCAACAAATGTGAACCACAGTAAAACCTGAGCAACGCAAAACAATAATTTTTCTACATATGATTAAATACTTTTCCTAAATTATAAAAAAAAAAGTGAACCACAGTCAATCCTGTAGCAGAACAGAACAAAATATTATCTTGATTATAAATTTGCTTGATGATTTTTCTAAAATTCAACAAATGTGAACTGCAGTCAAACCTGAAGCAGAACAAAAATAGTATTCTTGATTAAGATTAATTACTTGATGATTTTTCTAAAATATTTTCCAAAAATGTGAACTGCATCAGTCAAACCTGTAGCAGAACAAAACAAAAATTATTGCAATAGATACAACAAAGTCCAATTGGCAACTAAAATGATTGAAATAAATACCACAAAGTTCAAATTTGGCGACTAAAATTGTTAAACAAAACCAGACAAAATATTGGAACGTTTGACGTACCACTTGATGTGACAGCATATCGTTGGCAGTCAGTCCCTGAAGCGTCATGGTCGGCTGGTTTGCGTTGCTGCCGTGGATCTGATCGTAATCGTCCGGCCGCGGGTGGCCACCGCTCTCCGAGAGAGAACCATCTGCCGGGGAAAAGAGAGTGTGCAATTCAAATTAAAAACATTCGTTTATTATATTAACCTGCTATACACCTGTGTACATGCAGTGACCAACCCCCAGGGTGACCAGACAAATGACCACTGTAGACTTGTGACCCAATATGAACAGGTTCCAAAACAACCCTTTTCTCCGCAGTTGGATCACTCTGGTAGTAATATTATGAAAATAGTGTTCATTGATTCCATATGGTTTTCTTGATATTTATACATCATATTTTCAAATTACATTATATAAAAACATATAGAAAAACGGACCAGAAATATATTGTGATTAAAAATGAGCAAAGAAAAGTGGGATTCCTACAGGATATTTTCAAATGTCATTTTTTTTGTTGACAGAATTTCATCATGCTGCTGAATTTATAAACCCAAAATAGATTAGTTAATTGCTATGGGGATAAACATAACAAGCTGGAACAATAAAACTGAATCAAACAACATTATACAGGAAATAAGTTTTATTTTCTAATGGTTAACTTGTCAATATACATAAGTGGAAGTGACAAATTACCAAATGATTGCCTTTTCTTAAAAAAAAAATCAATTACGATTTAGTTTTTCTTTGTCATTAGTAACCATTTTGTCTGCAACATTAGGTAGAAAACTTGTTGATTACATTACTACGAGTATCGAAGCTAGTTTAGACCCGAGGATATAAATAAAACAGAAAGTTGATTTGTGAAACCGATGATATCGAGATAAGATTACTTACTCAGCCCTGTGGTTTTGCTCTCCTCTCTTGAATTTGCTGTTTGGGGCAGAAAAAAAAAAGATGATGAGAACTGTTAACAAAAAAATGTCTTTACAAATAACTAGTTGGATCTTATTCTCATCACTCACTTTCATCTGAGCTGTACGGTCAGACATACAGTTTTATTTACACTATAGAACAATTTTCATGGCATGAGAGTCCAGGGGGTCCGAGCAATTGAACCTAGAAGACACTTTGTCAGAGGCTAGTTTTATTTTAGGCAGCTAATAACTATTCCGTTTTAATTTTGATGACATTTTCCTATTAAAAGAAATTCCGTACATAAATCACGCGATATAATGGTTTCTTTCAAATGTCTTTGATTCTTCATAGTATATAGTTATAGTAACTACATGTACAAGAAATAGATGTTCTTAAATAAAATTTTTAAATGCTCACCATTCTTTAATTCATCACATAAAAACGATCATTGCCACAAGCAAGAACATGAAAAAGAAGACGAATTGCACAGATTACATCTGCAGCCCCTTATTAATCATATGTACAGTTGACAATAATCTATTAATATTATTGTAATACAAAAATTCAGCCATCTGGAATCCTGAATACAGAATCTAGAATGTCTGCAATGTGTACACGAACAAGACCGATTCATATAAATGTAAACTATACTGTATGTCCAAAATAAAAGACTACATAT
>JAUELG010422021.1:0-19468 GCA_031471515.1 Dendraster excentricus | reverse complement strand
TTTTTCAAAAAAGCATTAACAAATCAGAAAAAGCTGTTAATTTTGACTTTTAAAAAGATAAAAAACTTAAAACGCGATTATCTCGGAATGCCATTCGACGCGCGCGTAAGGACTTAGCGCCCTTCTGTTTCTCAACCGACGATATGCTAAGTGATATTAACTCATTGCATTCACTTTGTATATGGTTCTAAAACTTGAGTTGTTATTATGTGAACACTTCAATAATACATGTCTTTGTGACGAAAGGAAAATTTGAAAATCAGAAACCGGTCCATAATTGTATTGTCAACAATTTATGAGGGAACCGCTAAAACTCAAATTCGATTTTTAGGATTTGGACAATGCTACTAAGTCCCTTTAAAGTGAACTTATTACACACGTCGCGGCAAGCATATATCAGAGAGAAATCATTTCATCAACTGTTTCACCAATTGTGCACATCTCACCCAAGTTACCATTTCTCTTTGATAATCTATAATTAATATTAAATATTATTTTGTAGAACAGTACATACACGAACCCGAGAACAACATTAATGTGGCAAGGGCGATCAAAATTATGCGAACAGATTCATTTATTTATGTACGTAATGCAGTTTAATATTTTTGATAACTAAGAGGGACTTAATAACATTGTACAAATCCTGAATATCAAATTTAAATTTTAGCGGTTCCCTCAGACCTTTTTGTATTCGTATTGACAGCAAAATCATTGGACAAGTATCGGTTTTTCAAATATTAATTTCCTTACAAAGGAATGTACGATTAAAGTGAGAATATAATAATAAAAAACTCCGTTAACGCTTCGAAACCATGTACAGAGTCTTGAGTGCAGTGAGGTCGTGAATACCACTCTGCATTTTTGAAATTATCACACAATACCCTGTGGACAAATGAGATAACAACACTATACATTGCATCAATAATTCATTAAAGGGACTACAGCGTCTAGGTTGCCTAATTTTCACAATCATATTCTCTATACGTAATTTGTTCTCAAGAAAAAGAATTTGGCACTCATTTCCCATAAAATCAATTAACTTGGTGGTAATTAGTGAATATTTGATTGTCCTGGGAACGCGCCTTTTTAATCGCCGAAACGTGACGTCATCTAAAGAACGGACTAATGAATTAAATACTCTAGATGACGCAAGCCGATTAATTGTCAAATCACATGTCAATCACGCTGCCGATTCCGGGCGCTTAATGTGGGCGGGGCGTAAACTGGCTGCGAAGATAGATTTGGCGTCAGAAAATTAGTCCAATATCACTAATGTGTTTAGTTTCATGGAAATTTTTTCGACAGACCTATTTCAAAAGTTTTTGTCTATGGACTAAGTGCCAAAGTTACTTGTATTCTGTAGCTCCTTTAATGTATGCACATGTCAGCAGAGTAAGTGGATCCCTTCAAAAGGCAAATTCATCATAGCCATCCACTGATGCCAGTCTTTTACTGTCTCCGAGCTATTTTGCTATTTAGAATTTCTTTGAAGAATAATTTGAATATTCTTATGCATCATTGGATTAGCAAATTTCCTTCTTTCTGACATGGCGCCATTTTGGAAACTTTAGTTGTGTATATCAACAATCCAAAAGATTACACGGCGGCTGCACTTACTGGACACCACATTATAGTCATTTGATTATTTCCCTAATTCAAATATGGGAGTTTAATTCAGGAACTCTCGCTATGCTAACTTAAATTAAGCAAACGATGTATCTTTATAGTACGGTATAAAACTTACACTTCCCTCTTTTTGCTTTTAAAATCTGCAAAAAAAAATTTCGTTCTGTAAACTTAAACTCCGAAAGCTTCCTGGGGCTCCACACAATGGATCCCAATTATGATTACATTGAGGGCTCCGTTAGGGTGATTGTAATTTGCATTTTTAATTTAAAAGTCCCAATAGTTCAATAAAAAAGCTTATGTCCCCCTTTCAAAGAATGAAATACAACATCCGGTCATAGAGTCCCCGCCACCACACCACAGGAGACTTTCCACTGGTTTAGACGCTTTGCTCCCTGGTTGAAAATTGTCGAAATGACGTATCATCCCCACAAACGTAATATAATTAGAATTCTACATTCATGCACATGCACATGCACTTGCACTGCACCCATCTAATCAAAGTCATGCTTACATGTATACTTCATAGAAGCATTAGTTTGTGTTGCGGATTATCCCCAAGAGGCCGCTATCTATTTCAAGCTCACAAGCTCATGATGGCGGTCTCCTGCGTTTATGTATGCTTTACTTATCTAATACTTACGAATTATTATTGTACTATTCTTCATGTAAAATTGTAACTTGTAATTTTATATATTTTGTACAAGTATGATTATGTATTATTTTGAAAGAAATGCAGAAATAAAAACAAATAAACAAACAATGGTGAAGGCACTTGAGGCATGTGATTCGTATTAGAATCAGATATTCATTTACACTACATGATAAGCTCAAGTGATCTCTATTAATTAATTATAAAGGGAAACATTTTAATATTACATGTAGATGTTCATTGATATATATAAGTATCAAATAAATTACTACACATACATATAAGTTTTTCTGCTCCGTTTTGCACGATTGTCAATCGAACTCATTAAGGGTCATTCGAATTCGTAATCGTTAGTATCGGTTATTCAAGTTCCGAATAAGTGCAAGCGATTTCATGAATACGCGTAGGTTTTCCTAAATAGACACGGAAATCGCGAATGTGCAACCAAATTTAAACTTAGCGCATACAATGTTACGGTTACACCTCGTTATTCCGAAGGTTCAGTTATTCCGAAGGTTCGTTATTCCGAAAGTTTGTTATTCCAAAGGTTCAGTTATTCCGAAGGTTCGTTATTTCGAAGGTTCGTTATTCCGACGGTTCTTTATTCCGAAGGTTCGTTGTTCCGAAGGTTCGTTATTCCGAAGGTTCGCTATTCCGAAAATGAAATCGGGTTCGTTATTCCGAAGGTTTGTTTTTCCGAAGGTTCGTTTATCCGAAGGTTCGTTATTCCAAAGGTTCGTTATTCCGAAGGTTCGCCTATTCCGAAAACGAAATCAGGTTCGTTACCCCGAAAATAAACTACGTTTGTTATATTGCTATAATTTCAATCAAAATGATAAAATAAACTGATTATTTTGTATTGGTCTGGCAAGGGGAGGGAAAGGGGGAGGGGTCTGCTTAATGCCGGCTGTAAATTCAATAAACAAACCAGTAGTTATAATATAAAAAGAAAACATTCGGATTAACGAACCCTCATTTGTTTTCGGACTAATGAACCTTCGGAATATTAACGAACCTTCGGAATAACGAACCTTCAGAATAACGAACCTGATTTCGTTTTCGGAATAGCGAACCTTCGGAATAACGAACCTTCGGAATAATGCAACAAATGTTCGGATTAACGAACTTTATTTTGTTTTCGGATTAAAGAACCCTCAGGTATAGGAAATGTGCGTATTCGGAATAACGAACCTTCGGAATAAATAACCTTCGGAATAACGAACCGCACCCATGCGGCATGGGCGATCATGCCTGGTGAGCAGGTTTGGAGCATTCGATTTCATTTCGGGGCAAGCAATGTTGACATTTTGCCTTCGTTTTAAACAACGTGGATGCTGTGTACATGTGAGTACAATTGTGTACATTTAGGAGGGGGAGGGATGCTTTGTAACCTTGAACTTTCACGGGATACCCAGAGATGTATGCATAACTCAGTCGTCTGTGAATATACTTATAATTTCCCTCATGTTTTAATTGTATGTGTACTTATAACACAGTGCCCCGTTCCGTTTTTTGGGGGCCACCCTGTATAGCGACCACTCACATTGTTTGTTTGAGTGGTCACTCTACACAGGTTTGGTATTACCCTGTGTAATGGAATTTTTTTTTTAAGTTCCCTGTTTATAGCGGCCAATTATGAATCTTCCATTTGGTGATAATAAACCGAACACAAAAAAGTAACTTCACCCCTAAGCAATCGCCGATAATTTCATAACCGATTATTGTTTCAGGCTGTCATCTTACCACAATATTTGCACAGTTGATATGTTCTATGTGTGCAAATATCACATATATTCATCACGTTATGGCTGAATGAGCACAGATTAAAGACAAAATTGCCCAATTCAAAAGTCACAAGGTATTGCTCGTGCCTGTACACTGTTGTGAATCCGCATAGGTGGCGGAATGCAAATATCCCGGTTTATGAAAAAATGCTTTTTCATATATCATTCATTTTCAATTTTTGATAGCGCATGTGGTAATATGCATTAATTGCAATCGTAAAACAGTTTATTTTTTGATTTTCCAACTCTCAATAATTTGTAATAATAATAATACTTTTGCAAATATTGAAATATGACTATTTTGTGTTTAATTTGTGCTCACTCAACCATGGATTACTCCTGATTTTTGCACATTGTTTTCTTGACTATCTCATTTTGGAATCTGTCTGTAATGGAAACCTGTTTCAAGCGGCCAATTGTTTTAAGTGTGATAGCCTCTCTATAACGACCGCCTGCTTAAAGCGGCCAATTTATTTCGTGGCTTGTTGTCTTTTGTGTGGTCGTCATACATAGGGCTATTTATGATTAATGATCCAAAATTTAACACTTTAGCACTGACTTTGTAAATAATTTCGCCGATCCGTTGGATATTTTTATCATCCGAATGCTTCAATTGTCAATATTTTTAACGAAAAACCGAAACCAGCACCATGAATTTTTAATTGTTTATTTGAGAGTTTTAACAATATTAATAATTCCCTCTATTGCAATTAGCCACAAATGACATAAATTTATTCGAATTTTTCGAACTATATTTTGCCCCGAAAAGTCCATTTGTCACAACTCTCTGGGGAACTGCAGCCCCGTATCCCCCGCCCGTATGTCTTTGAATAAAGGGGTCAATGAAATGTTGAGACGTTGCCAGGATTATGATGAATCCGCAAAACCTTGCAGACTAATTCTCTCCCACGGGAGAGAATAACATCTCCCTGGTGATACTTGTTTAGATATTTACGCCATTAACGGACCCTACACTGCGCATGACAAGAAAACAAAATTCGGAGATGCAACTTCCTAGCAAACAACTATATTATTTGGTGTTCAAATATTCCCTGACTCATTCGCGAAACTACGAGTTGACAAGCTAACCGTCTTTAATACGAATTAATGGTCTACTCAACAGTTATATAGAAATTCAACATTTTTCTCCTGTACTTTTCCTACATCCTTATTTCGCACGGACCTAGGGCAATATATATTTCACGATGCGGTTAGTTGCTCTACTCATAAGTGTCCCACACTTTCTTCTCTTAATGATAGCATCAACGACTATTCACTCTCAAGAGCCGTCCCTACGTCCAAACATATCGATGTGTGCAAACACCCCGAGGTACATCGGGTGCGCTAGCTCTAGATTAACCCAAGTCCCAGCATTCACTTTAGATTTGGACCAGGCGAGCTCGATCACTAGAGTGAATCTGGACTACAACGAAATCCAGAGAATCCACGATTTTGCCTTTGAACAGTTGCCGAACATTGTTGAACTGATTTTATCCAAAAACGTCATTTCAGAAATCGAAACCTCTGGCTTTAGCGGAATTCCAAAGCTTCGAAAGCTTAATCTAGTTAACAACCGTATCTGGGACATTTCACCCATCAAAGGCCTACCGGAGCTGACCAGCCTGAACCTGATAGCGAACAATATCAAACTAGTGGACGAGACCAATTTCAAAGGAGTCTTTGTACAAGCGAGAAAGCCGATGCTTTACCTGTCTTCGAATTACATAACGAGTCTGAAAAACCTTTCCACACGTGTCTCTGCAATCGACGCGACTAAGAATGGTTTGAGAATATTTGATGTACACACCATCCCTTATGCACCTCTGATCGAAGATCTAAAGGTCGGGCAAAACTTCATTTCTGTTATTCCCAGCCTTGAGAGGATGCGGTCACTAAAATACTTATCGCTGAGCGATAACCCCATAGTCGCAATCGCCGGATCGTTTCCACCATCATTGACGCTCGCTTCCATGAAGCACAGCCAGTTGACTGGTTTCCCTTCGAACCTGTTCCATGATGTGATGTATCTCCTTGAACTTACTGAGAGCCGAGTAAGGCGTCTTGGAGACGTTGTTGGCGGCCAGAGTTTTCTACCCGAGGGTTTATTTTTGTCTGATAATCAAATAAACGACATTTCCCTCACGGGTAGTCTAGAAGGTGTAAAGACAATTGATCTGTCTCGTAATGATATCAAAGGTGACGTAATCCTCAATAACACATTGATGCCGGATTTGATTCACATTTCCTTGGCGGGGAACAAAATCACAATCCTCTCGATCGCCCAACGGACACCCGAAATGCCTGCCAATGCATCTGTACAGTCCACCTTGCTCACTATCGATCTATCTAGCAACCTAATCACTGATATTTCGCCCACGGTTTTATCATCTACACTTACGTCTCTCAGCGCTAATGACAATCGCATTGTAGCGTTTGATCGGACAAGCTTTGCCCAATGCCGGCTGGCACTGGAGTATCTATCCCTTAGCATGAATCAACTAAGCTTCGTTAAAGATTTTCGTAATCTCGCTCAACTGACGTACCTTGATCTATCGAGAAATCAAATTAAGGCCGTCAGCTCTTCAGCATTCGATGACACACCATTACTGTTTAGTATTAACTTGAGTAATAATCAGTTGGTAGCGTTTCCGTCTTTTTCTGCTCCTAAACTATCAAAACTTAACCTAAGAAATAATCGAATTCAAGAGGTGACTAAAGATGACACAGCAAATTATCCTTCGATCAAGCGGTTATATCTCTCTGCCAACAACATAAGCGCCATGTTTGTTGGTAGAGCTTTGGAAATCGTGGAGCTGAGGAAGAATAACATCTTCTCATTTGAAAACATTTCGTTTGAGAATTCTACTAGTTTGAGATATCTTGACGTGAGTACCAACATGATTGAGTCACTGGATTCTTACCAAAGTGCACGGTTTGAATCAAATGTTCTTATCGTGTCGGGCAACTTGATCAGTGTAGGATTACGAGTAGGTAGCTCTGTTTCTCTTTATTCCCGCCTCGATTTGAGTCGCAACAAAGTTAGTACGCTTCAAGAAGACTGTCTCCGCGACTTTACCTATGTTAACATTTCAAATAACCAACTAACATTCCTTCGCGAGGAATATCTATCAGGAGACTGTGAATTGAGAGAACTTGATGCATCTCGGAATAACATTCGCTTCATCTCCGAAAATTTGTTTTCAAATTGCCCTCATTTTGTGTCATTTGTAGTTTCAGATAATCCACTGTCATCTAAAGCATGGATTCCGTCTAAAAACATGGTAATGTTGGATATTTCACGAACATTGATTGTAATTGATGAGCATATTGCAAGAAATACGATCTCCAGCTTATGGATGGACGGGATGAAGATGGGTAAAACCCAACTTTCCTCTGGTAAGCGGATAATATTCAGCGGAAAATCGCATTTAGTTATGCGGGAAAATAATCTGTCACACATCCCCATGTTAACAGATGGACTCTTGCGGTCGTTAGATATAAGTAATAACCTGATCACATCGCTAGAGGGCAGGGCAACGGATCGTCACGGAGACCTATCAACTTTGAAGCTTCGTAACAACATTCTCAGAACCCTTCCTGCACGGGGCTTTAGCTCCTATCCTCACCTGAACGAGGTCGACCTATCCAACAACCGTATAAATTGCATCAGCCCGTCAGCTTTCGACAACATCGGAAGGACTACAGTCATACACCTAGAAGGGAATCGCCTTACGTGTCTGTCTCCATCTGCCCTGCCAGCGATGTCCCGTGGCGTGAGGGTAACGGACAATCCCTTGCACTGCGACTGCAGTGTCAAGGTTCTCGGGCTGTGGTTTCGTCGTTCGCACGTGGAGGGTCCAGCTTGCAGCACCCCTGAAGATCTGAGTGGCCTCTACCTGACAGACCTCGTCATCAACGGGAGCGGTCGTTGTCCGGCCTGGTCAGCAGTTACAAGCAGTTCTGGAGTGTCAACCGTTGCTGCTGACACAGAGAAAGCTTTAGAATGTATAACGTGTGGTGCGACAGATTCTGAAAATGAAGATATAATGGTTCAATCATCAGGATTTGTCAGGGTGAATGGGTTAGGATACACCCTTTCGTGCGTATTTGCATTGTATTTGTTCGTCTAGTCTTAAACCACATCTTACTTCGAAAACAGTGGTTTATTTGGTTGCGTAGACAGGATATTTTAAAGTGATTTAAAGTGTCATATTGCACAGAATGACAACTAAGACTTAGATCCTATCCCAATATCACAATAAAATTCAATGAAGAGATTTGTTAAAGTTTAAAAGAAAACAAACACTGTTAACTTAGTAAAGAAACAAATATTGAGTTCATATTTTATTACTAAAAGCAAAAAGCATTATCCTTACCGTAGCAAAGTCGTTCACGACAGAGGAAAGTGCGGTAGCTTATTTAGCGTATTATTCTTTTGTTTTCTTGAAATTAGCATACTTACTGATCAGTCCATATCAAACTAATATCATGATAATTGTTTAAAATCATAATAGTTGACTTTGAAGGGGAAGGGGTTTTAAGTAATTATAACAAAGCATAATATTATGTGTGTTTATTCTCTACGTGGTCATGTAACATGAAAATAAACAACAGATTTTAAGTTATTCATAACGTCTGTGAATATTCCAAAATAATGTTATGGTGAAATTAAGACGATGATTCTAACAAATCGTTGTTTTTTAACACTGTTGCCATGTATGATATTATCTCAATGGTGGTATCTAAGAATGACTGGGCAAGTACAAAAATAAGTATCTTACATTATACTTGGAATCAAACTATTTTATTTATATGACAAACTAAAATCCGTGATCCTGTCTTGCTTAAGTGGATAATAATATTGTATATATACAAGGTGGACAAAAAAACGGAACGGAAAATCACGTGATATCATGCAAAAGGGAAATCGAATAATTAAACTGAATACAGTCTTACAAACTCTATAATGATAAAATCAACAAATCAGACCTACTTAATTTACTGGACTACTGTCTGAAATAGTGTATATACATTATTAAAGGGGTAGTACAGATTTGGGAAGGCTGAACTTTTTTAATCAAACCTGCAGAAACTAAATATCAACTTTCTGGCCGTTTCTGGACCGATGTTGACGAAATAAAGTTTATTTTTCCATTAAAATAGCATGTTCTCTCAAATTCAACACTCAGTTTTGTATTACCTCACAAAAAACTGGATATACAGTGCCCTCTCTACCGAAAATATATTACCCTTTAATAAATTACACTTGATCCCTCTTTAAATCTCAAATCACCACTAAACTTTTTTTGGTGGGCTGTACATCATACACCAGGCCACCTAATAATTTCGTCAAAAATTGCCTTTATAATACTTCATTCATTTGTTTCTTATTGGCAAACATAATAACGGCATAAAGACTAGGCATTGCACGGTTTTTAACTTTGATTATGACTGATGACGTCATCTAGGCGCCATTTTTATTTTTGTGCGTCAATTGCATTATGTACCATTGCTTTGTAAAGCAATATTATCGCATCATATCTGACATGATGAAAGTTATAATGCCATAACAATAAAATGTATTATATTGAACGTACGCGCATCGGCACGCGCGAAATATCCACAAATGCTAAAAAAAAAAAAAAAAACGTCCCAAAAGCATTTACATATGTTAAGGCCATTTTGAGCATTTTTTAAAAATCGCGCACGGGCATACGAATGCGTAATTGCACGCAGAACACCGCATGGATTCACGAAATGGCAATTTTCCATATTCTTTATCCTGAAAACTGCTTTAATATTACTCATTAATTAGAATTATTTTAGTCTCAGAAAAAAACACCTTGGCGCGCGTCAAATACGAGTAAACTATTTCTCAACAACTATTTAAAAAAACGCTTTTAATTTTTTTAGGAAAAATAGACCTAAAGCGGTAGTTTAGTTTTGGTTAGGTTGAACTTTAGTAACCAAACCTGGACAGTAACATTGCAAACTAATAGTAATGACTCCACTTTGCTCGAAAGATATACACTATTAAAATGAGTTAAAAAAAAGTAAAAAGCACGTTATCACTCAAAAAGAGCCATTTAGACACAAAAGGGCGTTTTCTTAAAATGCATTGGTTTCAACCATGTTGGGCCCAAAATAAATATGGGATCAGATATATCTATTGATATTTCAGCCGTTTCTGGGTCGATTTTTACCAAAACAGTTGATTCTCTCAAATTGTACACTCAGTTTAAACTAAACTACATCTTTTAACAATCATTAAATAAATTTGGGGGCCAAATTTATTACGATCAGGAGACTGTCAATTGAGAGAACTCGATGCATCACGGAATAATATCCGATACATCTCAGAAAAGATTATTTCATATGTTTTGATTTCTAAACTGATTCTGACCAAATAAAGTTTATTAGGCTATTACCTATTACAATTGTTTTGTGTAACACCCTCCCTACCAAGCTGAATTATACCTTTAATTGTCAAATATATATCAAACATTGATACGAATTTATCTCGCGGCCATAGTCATGAGGGGAATATAAGTGCGAAAACGAAATTCTTTATTTTCAAATTAAAGTTTGAAGTATATTTATTTTAATTAAGAAGATGTGTAATTATTTATAATCAACATAAGATTTTTAATGGCATCAGCGAATGAGCAAAATTAATCTTACGCCGTTAATAGTGAGGGGAAACATATTAAAATTAACTGTTCCTATATTGAAATTAGCATTAAATATTTAAAAAATTAGAAAATTAATCCTACTTACACCCAAGTTTTTAATATCAATAAAGAAAATGTTTAAATCGGTGATGTTCAGTAATTCAAATTAATATAAAACATATTAAATAAATATCATATACCGCAGTATTATTCAAATTGATTATACATTTTCAATACTTTTAGGGAAAAAACATTTCGAAAGAAGATTATTAATTGATTATAATTAGCATCAAATATTTGTATAAATCGAATTTTAATCCAAATAACTCTAACTTCATTAATGCTGAGGGGAACACGTTTAAAAGGGAGATTTTAATAAATTTAAATTAACATTGAATGTTAAGACGAAAAATACCCCTAATTAATTGCAATGCAATAATAGTACGGTAGGAAATACCTCGGAGATCTCAAAGTTGTTCATAAATACATATATCAAATTAATGTCTCATGTTCAGTCAAATGAGGGAATAGACGTTTAAGAGGATTATATTCATCGATTTTAAAAGGCATTAGATATTTATTTATACCACCGGATAATCTAAATTGATCTTTCTTAATGATATCTAATTTGTTATCAATCTTAATTGATGCTAAGGGAAAAGATATTTCAATGTAGATATTCATAAGCTCCAATTAGCATTTAATGTATTTTTTATAAAAACCAATTGCTCCAAATTGATCTCACGTCATTAATTGCAAGAGAGGAAATATCTCGTAGTTGTTCATTAATTTATAATCCAAATTGATGTCTCATTCGTAATGACCTGAAGAAAGAAACAATTTTATTGATTATAATGAGCATTTAATATTCATTTATACCAATAGATAATCCTAATTTATCTCTATTAATTAATCCTGAGGGTAAAGCATCTTTTAAGAAGATGTTGATAATTATATTAGAATTAGCATCAAATATGAGTTGACCACGGTATACTCCATATTAATCTCACGTCATTAATAGCGAGGGAAGAAATATCTCGTAGCTGTTCATTTATTCATAATCCAAATTAATGTAACATTTTTTGTATCAAATTTTAATTAGAATTTCTTTGGAATTTTATCAAGACTTAACAGTACTCCAAATTAATCTCACACAGTGACGTAGCTACAGGAAGGGGGCACGAGGGGGAGAACAAAAATTTAAAAAAACAAGAGAATCATAAAAAAGAAATACATAAGAAGTGGCCCAAATAATTATCTCCCCCCCCCCCTCCAATCATTCCAACCAACATGACCAAGCTACGCCACTAATCTCACGTCATTAATAACGAGGGAAGAAATTATCTCGTAGTTGTTCATTTATTCATAATCCAAATTAAGGTGCATTCTTAATGATATGAAGGAAGAAAAGCTTTTATGGATAAAGCTCATTAATTATAACAAGCATTAAATATTCATTTATACCACAATATAATCCTAATTTATCTCTCTTAATTAATGCTGAAGGGAAAAATGTTTTAAAAGCAGATGTTCATAAATCTGAATTAGCATTTCATGTGATTTTTAAAAAGAA
Organism: Dendraster excentricus; assembly: GCA_031471515.1. Taxonomy (NCBI): domain Eukaryota; kingdom Metazoa; phylum Echinodermata; class Echinoidea; order Clypeasteroida; family Dendrasteridae; genus Dendraster; species Dendraster excentricus. The sequence continues at coordinate 7,162 of JAUELG010422021.1, read as the reverse complement.
CAATTTTAATCTGAAGGATATGATGGAAGAAACATATATATATATATATATATATGGATAATGCTAAATAATTATAATTATAATTAGATATTCATTTATACCAATGGAAAATCCAAGTAAATCTCTCTAAATTAATGCTGAAGGGAAGAAAACATTTTAAAAGTAGATATTCATAAATTTAAATTAGAATTTAATAGGAATGTTTGTGAAGACCTAACTATACTCCAAATTAATCTCACACAGTGACGTAGCGACAGGAAGGGGGGCACGAGGGACAGAAAAAACATTAAAAAACAAGTGAATACATAAGTGGTCATTTAAAAAAAAAGGAAATACATAAGGAGTGCCCCCATTATCCCCCCCCCCCCCCCAGCCTCCAATCATTCCGGCCACTCTACGCCACTAATATCACGTCATTAATAGCATGGGAAGAGATATCTCGTAGTTGTTAATGTTTTCATAATCCGAATTTATGTCCACTCTTAATAATGCGAAGGAAGAAACATGTTGTATGGATAAAGCTTATTAATTATAATAAACATTGAATATTTATTTATACCATAATCCTAATTTTTCTCCCTTAATCAATGTTGAGGGTAAGGCGTTTTTAAAGTAAATGTTCATAAATTAAAATAAGCATTTAATGTGAATTTTATGAAGACCAAAGTATACTCCGAATTTATCTCGAATCATTAATGGCAAGCTAAATAATATCCCGGAGATCTTATATAGATATTCATTACTTGAAATTAGCAACATGTATTAAAGGGACTTAGCATATTTGTCCAAATTCTCGAATTTCAATTGGAGTTCTAGAAGTTCATTTTCAGGAAGAGTATAACGAATAATGTCCAAATATCGAAAATCAAAGGAATAAGTTACGTATTGACTGATATATGCCCATCCCAATGAGCTTTTGTTATCAATAGGCAATCAGTCAATTTAGGATCCAGTGCACTATTACACTAATTGCCTACATTGGAGTAAAATTCACTCGGATGGGCATATCTCAGCCAATACCTAACGGCCTATTCATTGATTTTGAGTACTTGGACACATTCGTTAGGTTTTTTTTAATTAAGTCCAAATTTGTAAATTCTAAAAAGATGTTTTATGACGGCATGGCATCTGTACCTTATAATGATCCAAATGTATTGTATTCTTCGCGTAGAGATGCAGATGATTTAAAATAAAGTTTGTTTTGTGAAAGCCAAACAGCTGTAAACTGGGAATATGCACACACAAAAATGAAAATGTTATATATGCCTTATTCATCCAACCATCTATATAATAGATGTGGGCCCCAGATGCATTTCGATTGGATTATGTATTGATATTTTATCCGTTTTTGAACCGATTTTGATCAAGCAAAATACTCTTTCAGCTGCTACACTCAGTTTTTCATCATCTCACAACTAACAAAATTATTTCGTTTACTTAAAAATGCATGAGTAATAATATGCCGGACAGACCTGACTCACATCACTGAGGATGATGTGATAAATAAGCAAAATCAATATATTATGTGCATTGGGCTATTACAGATAATATCCGACCCCCCCCCCCCCCTATAGAGGGTATTTTTCCCCATACAAAATATGGAATTCCAAAACAGGTTTGACCAAAATGTCTGGAATTCCAAGGGCTGTTGACAAAAATATCCTGGAATTCCAAAACAATTCCGACAAAAAAGTCTGGAATTCCAACATACAGGACGCTGATCAGGGATGAGGGCTAAAAATCCTGGAATAAAAAATAAAAAAAACTTCAAAAGTTTGGAATTCCAGGTGTGGTCATGTAAAAAAATATCTGAAAAGTCTGGAATTCCAGCACCCTCTATAGGGGAAAAGCTGGAATTCAAGGTGTGTGGTTATGTATAAAAGTCTGGAATTCCAGTCCCCTCTATACTCTGCTATAGGGGGGTCGGATATTATCTGGAATAGCCCATTAACGGAAACTATGTAGCTGGCTTTTTTTTCTATATCTTTCCTTGTTTTAACAATGGCGCATTATGGGTGTTATTCACAAAGGATGTTTATGTAATCCACGATACCATGGGGTGCGGCTTGTGGAAGGAAGAGAAAATCACTGATTTCTCATAATCCCAGCTAGCCACCTGACGTCGGGTCGATGTCATAAGTTGTTGGCCGGATGTCGGTATATCGCGGTTGGCTCGAGGTTAAAATGTCCAACAGCCCATCGTCACTACGTAATTTTGTGATATATTGGCATAACATCAATTTCCGACAATGGCACAATGTCAATGAGATGACGTTATGTTAAGGGGTGAAATTACGTTTTGTGTTCGGTTTAATTGGGGGTACATGCGGAGATCACTATTTCACAGTGGCGTAGCGTGATCGGATTGATTGGGGGTGGGGCACCTATGTGCGTGGAGACTTGCTTAATACTCATACTCATTCATCAGGGGTGAATAAATCGATTTCCCCCCGCCCCCCCCCCCCCCCCCCCCCGTCCACGTGCTTACCCCACTGTAACGCCGCTGCTCATTTAAGCCCGGTGCAGACAGAGCCGACTCGACCCGATCCGACCGGTTTTAAGACTAGAGTCAATTTTGCGCAGTCGGGGCCGATCCAACATGTTGAATCAGTCTCAAATGACCTCCGACAAGCATTTGACTGGACAAAATGGAACTGTGAGGCAGCGCATACTGAGATAATCAGGCTAAAAAAAAAAATTTTTAAAAACAGTCGGATCGGGTCGAGTCGGCTTTGTCTGCGCCGGGCATTAGAGGCACATCATTCCATACTATAATCATGATAATGATAATAGGTCTACGTCCTCGAAATGAAATAGGACATGTGACCTTGTTGAACTTGGATGTAAAGCTGATAATTATGAAAAGTTTCACACATCCAAACAAAATCTGAATCGTAGGAAGGAAGCGAACCGTCATTCCGCACCTACACGATTCACGCATTTCCCTCGAAATCATTTATAGCAACAAACCTTTTATCAGTTTATAACCCATTTTAAAGGCGGGATGTGGGTTTTGAACTCTTCCGATCAAAATGATAATGATAATAATAATACATATACATATATATATATATAGTTATGTATAGCGCATAGTACAATGTTTCTACGCGCATTATTCATTATTACTACCCTTAATCTACATGTAATAATTGTTTTAATTTACCGTCGTCACGTTGATATTGTTCCTAGCAGTTCATATTGCCTGATTGTAGAAGAGTAAGAAAGAAGAACGTATTTTCCAAATAACCAAAATGGCTATAATTAGTATTGCTTGTGATATATCCAATAGCACATAATGAGGTTTTGAATTCAGAGGTATGCATACGGTCGTGTAAGGATCTGGTAACTTGGTCAGACTAGAACAATATCGAGGGTTTAGAGCCACACGGTTGTATCTGCATTTCGGCCATTTTAAGAAAACAAGGTTTTAAGATTTGAAGGCGGTTTTCAAGATGGAAGGCTTAAGGCGGTTTCCAAGATGGGAGATTTACTACCCATTGTAACTGCGTAGTACAAAGTAAGGCTATAGTGAAATGGTTATCCATCGGCTATCCGACCGTGAGGTCGGTTACCGGATTCAGATGGACGATTTACTACACAGATTACAGATGGAAGATTTACTACACGTTGTAACAAAAAGAGTGGTGCAAGGTAAGGCTGTAGTAAAACGGCTGTCCATCGGCTATCCGACCGTAAGGTCAGTTATCGGATTCAGATTTTCGGAAACGGTTAACCGGAAAATGTAAAAAAATAAATAAATAAATACATAAATAAATAATAATAATAATAAATAAATTTAAATTATTTACAGAATTGAAATTACTGCAGACAAGGATTTGTGTCCCTGAAAACCTCACGTTTTTTTAAGCATTAAAAAAAAATGAAATCTCGATTTTACCAAAAATGCAGATAGGGCCTTGTGGCTCTAAGCCCTTCATATTTTCCCACGTGTTTTAGTGGTTCTTTCATGAGTAGTGTTCCTCCAACTACATGTATTAGATATATGATTGTATGAAACCTACTCAAATGTTTACACAAACTTCTTAAAGGGGTAGTTTAGTTTCGGTAGAGAGGGCGCTGCACATCGCAATTTTTTGTGAGGTAATTAAAAACTGACTGACGAATTTGAGAGATCATGCAATTTTAATGTCAGAATAAACTTTATTTGGTTGAAATCGGCCCGGAAACGGCTGAAAAATCAATAAATGCATTTGGTCTTATAATTATTTGGGGCCCAAATAATTAACTGACTTTTTCAAAAAATTTAAAAAATGCTTCCATTTCTCCAAAAATTTAAAAAGCGTTTTTTAATTAGTTTTTGATGATCTCTATAACTTCATTATTTCAATAAAACATCACATGCATAATTGTGTATGAAAAATGGTTGATACCAAGGCCCTTGTAGAAAGCGCCCTCTTGCATTTTAACGGCTCTTTTTAAATGATAACAGACAGTTTACTTAGTTGTTTCTAATTTTGCATACTTTTCAAGCATGGTGAAGTTATAACTAATTAGTTTTATAATGTTTCTGTCCAGATTTGGTTACTGAAATTCAGCCTTACCAAAACTAAACTACCCCTTTAATACTACTGTTTTTAATAAAACTTCGGATAATCTTTACTCACATTCATTAGTCCATAATTGAAAGCGCTTTGAGATTATAATCAATGTAAAATATTAGGCGCTATGTAAATTAAACCTGCTATTATGATGAAGATTACTTTCATGTATGTTATGTTTTGTTTTTTGTTTTTTTGGCATTGTTCTTGTTTTATCTTATTTTCGCACATGTACACTATCGTGCAGAATGAAAATTAAAGCTGCACCGCATCCATTCGTTATACTGTCGATCTATATGTTCATAATAATCAGTAAATGTGAGTTGTGAAGTGGAAAATATGAATTAACAAGTTCTTTTAATCATTGTATACACGCTACAGCTATGGAGTGTTATTATATATATTGTACAACAATTTATATCATCTGACCTAGTAAAAAACACCAATCAAAACTGCCAAATACTGGCACGTGACTGGGGTAACAAAACGTTATATCATCTGACTTAGTAAGATACGCCAATCAAAACTGCGAAATACTGTCACGTGACTGGGGTAACAAAACGTTATGTTCACTGGCCAGAGCGTTATGATCACCGCTCCGCACAAACTGGCGCGCGCTGCAGGGAGATTGTATTATGACGTCACGATGAGAACAAAAGATACAAAAGATATGCTGTTTTGACTGACTTCAGTTTCAATGCATGGATGTGAATATAGCCAAGGGGTTTAGCCAGATGATATAACAGTTGTTAACTTTGTCGTCGGGATTATCATGGAATGTTCTAATCCTCGGAATTTAAATCCCTCGGATGGAACATTCCGTGATGATCCCTCCACCACCAGATAACAACTGTATGATAATTCATAATGATATGACATTTAGTGCTCGCTAACCAGCACATTTCACCAGCTGGAAGTCAAACATGTATCTGCTGCCTTTAGCGAACAATTAAAGAGTTTACGTTATTTTATATCAGCTTACAAATGGCACTCCATAGGTATAGACCACGGTTTAAACGATGGTTTACACAAAACACCCACTATAAACGCAAAGAAGAATATGTTGGAGTGTGTATGGGAACTCTTCACAAGACCGATGATTTGTGAAAGTATTTCTGCAGAATTCCACAATATGTCTATAATATGGGATAGACTTATTTATTTACTTTAAAAGAAATGATAATCGTGGGTCTGAAAATCAAAACCTTGGATTTCATGCTTACATTGTGTTGATTTTGGTGCGTTCAATACAACATAGTATGGAAGAGAACAGGTAGATTTCTTCGTTAGTTTTGTGGTTTAGGGCAATGTTACTATATCCCTTTAATCTGTTTCGATTACGCAAATAACAAACTTTGTTCGTCATATCGAATTGAAAGTTGAAATTATTGGCCTCGAACTCTGGATGGGCGTTGAATATTGTCCCACGCGTTAAAGGGATAGTTGAGTTCTGGTAAAGGGAGTACAGTTTTGGTCAAACTGAATTTTAGTAACCAACACATGCACCATAACATTACAAACTAATAGTTATAACTTTACCATGCTTGATAGGAATCCAAAATTACAAACGACTTAATACAAAGCCTTTTAATATTCAAACGGAGCCATTCCAACTCAAGATGGCGCTCTCTAAAAACCAATTTAGTTGAAACCATTTTAATTTATATATTGTGCATGTGAAGGTTCGTAAATTTGTGATTAGATAGAGAGATAATGAACGAATGTCAAAAAGCTTCTTTTTAACACTTTTGAAAAGAGGAAGCATTTTTTTTTTTGTTTAATTGAAACAGTTTTTTGTTAAATCATGTAATATTTGTGGGGCCCCGCATTTATTACAAATGGTTACTTGTATAGATATTTTAGCTGTTTCGGAACAGATTTTGATCTAATAAAGTTTATTTATTAGAGGTCATTTTTGCCTCTGAAGAAGATTCTGCTAGGATCGAAAATTTAGGCCCCATTGTCACACTCTCAAATAAAGTTTATTCTGCCTCTAAAACGTTCTGCTCTTTTAAATTTTACACTCAATTTCTCATTATTTCACAAAAAAATGATCAGGTGTAGCGCCCTCTCTACCAAAACTTAAATGTATCTTTAAAGGACATAAAGAACACAACGTACTTCGGCACTTCCGGAAAAAAATCCTTGAAAATATACACAGTAGTGATGTGAGACTATATTTTTTTGCTATGCCAAATCTCACTTACCAGCTAGTTTACGCCCTGTGTATATAATTATATTTAGGGTTCAAAATCGGTAGCGTGATAGGAAAGTGATTGACAATACCTTGGCTTACGGCATCTACATAATTTGATTCGTTAGTTTGTTGTTTACATGACATCACATTTTGGCGATTAAAAAAGGTAGTTCCCATGACATTATTACCTCAAAAATGTATTGATTTCATGTGAAATGGCTGCCAATTTATTTCTCATGAGGAACAATTACGTATACAGGGTGTCCTAAAAAGAATGGTACAGTTGGAAAATATTGTTTTAAGATAGGAAGGTAATTTCAAAAACATACAACTTTGGTGTCATATTAAAGAAGAATAATCAGGCTTCTGTTTTTTTTTTTTTTTTTTTTTCAGCCGTACTTGATTT